>MDKJ01205108.1:0-12565 GCA_005239525.1 Nicotiana knightiana
GTACCCACTCCAGTTCAATATTCTTTTGATCTTACTATCCCACCACTTATCCTTGGCTATTGCATTGACCCGCTCGATGTTGTGATAGGTTTCTCCACCTAGCCTTCTTCTACCTTCAACCACCGGGATGGTCTGGCGACTATAGATAGGGTTGCTTCCATCTCCCTGGATGATTACTTCCTGGTGGTTCCATTCAAATTTTACTGCCTAATGCAATGTTGATGCCACATCCCCAGCGACATGTATCCATGGTCGTCCCAATAACAGGTTATATGACGCGGATACATTTATCACCTGAAATTCAACCTCGAACCATGTAGGTCCCATCTGTAGACAAAGACTGATTTATCCAATTGTGGCCCTCTAAGAACCGTCGAAAGCCTTCACATTCATGGACCCTTCTCTGATCTCGTACAATCCTTTGCTCAATCTTTTGAGTGTTGTCAATGGGAAAATGTTGAGGCTGGATCCTCCGTCGATTAGAACCTTGGTAATGAAATAATCTTCACATTGCACAGTGATGTGCGGTGCCTTGTTGTGACTTAGACCTTAAGGTGGCAGCTCGTCCTCGTGGAAAGTGATCTTGTGACTTTCCAGCACATGTCCTACCATGTTGACCATTTCTGCACTGGTGATCCTATTCGGCATATATGCTTCGTTCAACACTCTCATCAAAGCAATCATGTGCGCTTCCGAGTTCTGCAGCAATGACAGGATGGATATTTGGGCTGGAGTCTTGTTGAGCTGATCTATGACTGAATATTCTGTGGCTTGCACCTTTCTCCAAAGATCATCTGGACCTGTTTCAATGATGGGTGGCCTGTTGGAAGCATGTTTGCTAGACTTTGCCAAGTGTTCAGGTGTGAAGACCCTGCCCATCCTGGTCATCCCCTGTGTGGCACCAGCTTCTTCCATTTTGACCTTACCTTTCCTTCTTCCTTCAGCCACGTAGTCCCAATGTACGGCATTAGTGTTGAAGAGTAGCGGGGTTGACACTATCACTGTAATTGGTGCGGCTATCTTCACTTCAAATGGGACAGGTGTCGTGGGAAGTGGCATGCCCTCAACCTTAAACGGCCCTGATGCATCCACAGGTGGTGCCAATTCAAACTTGAATGGGACTGACGCAGCTACCTCAACATCTCTAGACGGCTGAATCTGGACTATGATGGGATTAAGTGTGACCGCTGGCTTCTTAGGGTCATCACCTTCTTTGATCCATCTAATCGACCCCTCTAGGTCACATTCTTCCTTTATCTCTATCATGTTGATGCCTCCCACCCTATGGTCTGGGAGCGGATTGTTGCGGAAATTAGGAGTAGCTTTCTTTACTTGGATGACCTTATTATCAATTAGAGACTGGATTTTATCCTTCAGTGAACGACATTCATTAATTGTATGCCCCTTCATGCCAGAATGATATGCACAGGTTTTATTTGGGGTTGACCCATTGAGATGGATTTTCAGGGGTTACAGTAGGGATAGGAGTGACATAGCCAACAACTTTTAATCTTTGGTACAGCTGGTCAATAGGTTCTGCAATGGCAGTATATTGTTTGGGTGGCTTGCGGTCAAAATTGGGTCAAGGTCTTGGAAAAGTTTGGCGAGCAGGGGTGACTGGAAGTGAGAGGTTTGAGAGTTGTATGTATGGTAAACGGTGGCTGGTTAGGAATATTTGGGAGACGTGGGTTGATAAGCAGGTAGGGGTAACAGTTGATATGTTGGCGAAGGTGTTGGGTGATATATAGGTGGGGGTGCTTGGTATGTGAGTGGGGAAGTTTGGTATACCAACGGGGATTTGGGTCCCTATGAAACCATTACCATCCCTGTATCTTTCTTCTTGTATATACCACCAGACTGAAAGGCTTTGTTGGTGGCTTGTAGTGCTTCGAAATTAGTAACCATTCGGCTCATAATCCCTTCTTCAATTCTCTCACCTAGCTTGATGATGTCAGAGAATTTGTGGTTTTCAACTACCATCAGCCTCTCATAATACTACGAGTCATGTGCCCGGACGAAGAATTTGTTCATTTATTCTTCATCTAGGGCAGTACTGAACTTGGCTGCTTCAGATCTCTAGCGAGTGGCATACTCGCGAAAAGTTTTGGTGAGCTTCTTCTTGAGGTTCTGGATATAAAATACGTCCAGATCATTATCTGTGTTGAAAGTGAACTGATCCATGAAATCTGAAGCCATGCCTACCTAGTTGGACCACTTCTTAGGGTCTTGGCTGATGTACCAAGACAAATCATCTTCGGTGAGGCTTCTCATGAACAATTTCATGCGATTCTTATCGTCTCTTCCTACTCCAACCAATTTATCACAATAGGTTCTCAGATGGACTCTAAGATCACCTGTACCGTCGAACATCTCGATCTTAGGAGGTTTGTAACCCTCTGGTAGTTCAACATCAGGCTGTATGCAGAGATTTTCATAGTTCAATCCCTCAACTCTTTTACTTCCTTCGATGCCTTAGACTCGGCTAGTCAGTCTCTTGAGTTCTTCGGCTATCTTATTAATGAGCATATCCTTCTCACTAGATTCAGGTGTGTAAGAAATGGGTTGGGTGGAGTGAGGTAGAATCTCCACATATATGGGGTTGTTATGATGGCCTAGCACCTGAGCGTAGAGGTGGTCATTTGTGGAGTTTTGTGGTTCACGGATGATCAATGGGGTGTTTCCTGGAGTGTGGCAAGTGTTGCATTGTGGTGGAGTAGTTTGATTTTTTGGTGGAGTTGTACGGTGGTGAGTTGTGGGAGGGTTCTGTTTGTTTGGGGTGTTCTGAGGAGGTATAGGGTTTTTGGTGTTCGAATGATTGACATCTGGAACACTAAGTGAGAAGGAGAGATTCGCCAAGTTTTGAACATGTTCAAGTTCCCCTTGGAGTTTTAACAACCTTTGATCGACTTCTAACATAACATCATTCTGAACCTGAGTACCTTGATTGTTAGGAGCTTCTGTTCGTTCAGCTGTCATTTTGTTTTCCTTGATATTGTTCAAATCTTCCATTTTACCTTTGCCTTTTCCCTTGCCTTTATGTGGACTAGGAGGAGGAGGAGGTAGAGGGCCCCTGGATCCTGTGTGATATGTTGATGATGCCAAAATGCACGAACCAACCTTTGGGGAGGGAAATAAAAGAAAGAAAACAAAAGCAAAACAAAAGGTAGCTAAGTCAGTGAGGATCATGAGAAAATATTGCAGTATTTAAACACACATTGCAGGAATATAAAAGCGTGTCCTAATTTGGGGAGCCTCATTGTGCCCGAGGTAGGCCCAGCGACAAGTTGATTTGGAGAACTTAGATGCCAATAATTGCCTCATTTCATTAATGTAAAAGTAGATGAATCTAAAACGACACTGAATAAGATAAGTTACTAATGGCACTATTAAATTTGAAAAAGCAAGTAAATCTAATCTACTTGGTCCGAGAAGGACCTTCCCCAGGCTTGATCTTCTTGGCTCTGTCGATCAGGTTCCCCAGGTCATGCATGCCCAACAACAGGTATACTCTTCCTAGATGCCCTCCTTCGCTTCCCTCAACATTCTGGCAGTCGACGACTCTTTTCCTTGTCTTCGCCTCTAGTTCCATCAGACCTTGCTCCAAATATTCCAAACTCTCATTGGATTTAGCCCTTTCCTTCCACTCATTCATCAGTTCCATATCAGTATGTTGTTTCTCCAGATGCTCGGCCTTGGAATCACGAACCCTTTTGGCAGTTTATTTTATTTCACTTGGGCCTCAGCAACTTCGTCTATGACCCTGTTTCCCCCACCGATTCCCGGCTCAACTATCCCTGGTATGTTGTCTTCTAACAATGATAGGTAAAAGCGTACATGCCATGTGTGGTACCTGTCTGGCTCGATGGTGTCCTTTTCTATAATAACCTTTAGATGCCACATATGCTGAGCTTCACATTTGTACGGGATGTCATCGTCCTGAAAATTCGCCCTGTAATGACTCATTTTAGAAACTTGCGGTATGACTTGCTTCCTGCTGCCTGTCTCATAACCCTGATGGCAACATAAGGGTATATTCCCCTTAAACCGATCACCACCAGGTGCGGAGCGTCCCTCTATTTGATGATGAACTCACTGATACGGAACCATTCGAACATCAATTGAACCTGGTCCTCGGTCAGATTGTCAAAAAAATGAGCCCATTCTGTAGCATTTTCCGGTTGAGCAAACCTGTCTAGGATGTAGGTCATTCTCTTAGGGTGATGGAAGGCTATATGATCATTCCAAACCCTTCGTGGAAACTCTTGACGATATTGACCCCTTTGGAGATGCTCCAATAACCAAACCTGTAGTAGCAGATTACAACCCTCAAAGTGTTTGAACCCCTTATGTCAGCGGTCCAAGGCTCGGTATATGTCTGCTATGATCATAGGGATAATGGTATATTTTTTCCCCTCGATCTCCTCCATTAAGGTTTACCATAGCCAGTCTAGTGTGAATCCTGACTCCTTTACTCGGAAATACTATCATACCCAGGAAGAAAACGACACAAAAACCCTACGGTGAATATGACACAAGGAAGTAATAGAGAATTCATCGTGGAAGATATGATAGGATTTGCTGTGACTGTATCGTTCATAGAGATAGTCAAAATTTATGTAGGACTCGGTCAGGCACTCTAAATCATCGTTCTTTTTCAAACCCATCATTTTCAGGAACCCCCAGCGGCACGATTTTCCGGCACCAACAAACCTGGACTGCCCCAAGGTAATCCCGTGAAGCCCCCTATCTCCTCCAAGAGGGGGGTCATTTCTATGATGCCAAAATGGAACACAGACCTTTCTTTGTCCCAGAACATAGTGGCTGCTTCGATCAACATATTTTTCGGTTGGACATCCAGTAAAAAGGGAAAGTTTTTTAGAACCCTCTTTACATGGTCTTTGTCACTTGGCGAAAGGTCTTCCCACCAATCCAGCAACAATGTTGGTATTCTTTGGACCATGCCGAACCTGGGGACTTCGTGCCTCATTTACTATAAAATAGATAAAGTTATACCCTTTACCCCTCCGGATTTAACTACTTATACATTAGTGATTAGCATATTGGCATTTATTTCTCCAAATTAATGCACAGATCGTGATCGCGTCCGTTGGGATTATAAGAACCTCGGTGGACATTTGGATAAGGCTTAAAGGGTTATTGTGCGGAAATTTCTGGATAATGTTGTATTAAACTCTATGGTTATATGGGTTTTATTGAATTATTGAGTTGTTATTTGTAAAGTATGTAGTGTGCGTGGAGTAGGAATTTGCTTGGTTGCTTGAGGGGTGTGGGTTACTCCCTTGGGTGTTGGTGTGCTAATGGGGCTTGGGTCGTCCGGTCTGCTTGGTCGATTTAATTGATATTTGAGCAGAGTAAATGACTCTTGAGAATGGTTCTAATAGATTCAAGATTTATAGGTAACAATTGGGAATCTTCAGGATGGGTATTTGGCTGGAAATTGAGATTCACGTTGGATGATGTCAAGACTTGGGGAATTTCTATGTCATTATGGATTCCACATATCAGTATCAGGAAGGTGAAGTTAATGTCTTTAGACTCGCATGAAGTCTCTTTAGAGTAAGTATTTGAACTGCGGTACTTTTGGGGTGCTTAATAGAACATTCAATGGCGTATCAGCCTTAGGGCGGTGCGGTTTATGCTAGGGTCTCGCATGCTGAATTTTGGTGGAGGATTGTGGTAATATGGCGAGTAGAAGAATAAATTTGAAGGTCGTTCAGAAAGAATTTGGAGAAATTGGACAGCGTGGTAGTAGGTTGGGTTGGCATGGTAATGTGTATGATCGGCTCGTTGGGTGCTCATGACGTGGAGAGTTTCTATAGGTGTTTTGTGGTTAGACTCTTGGGTTTTGAAGGCTTGCATAGCTTAGTTGAGTTAGAGGGATTAAGTCCTGTTGGTTTTGTTAAGTGCAGTGGGTTTCAGAGGGTTCTTGATGGTCGCTACCATGGTTTGAGATGTATATTACCTACTGGTGTGTGGGGCATGTGGCGTATTGTAATTTTCTCCAGAATAAAATCAAATGGAAAGTTCTTAGCTAATTGAGTATATAGTTGCTTGCGACTCAGAGTGGATTTTGAGGTTTTTTGTATCTTTCATATGGTGGCATAATGGGTGCTGCGATGTGCACTGTGTTTTGGCTTATGCACGATCTTAGATGACCAGATAGATGATATGGCTTCTAGATATTGCTTGGT
Source organism: Nicotiana knightiana (assembly GCA_005239525.1). Taxonomy (NCBI): domain Eukaryota; kingdom Viridiplantae; phylum Streptophyta; class Magnoliopsida; order Solanales; family Solanaceae; genus Nicotiana; species Nicotiana knightiana. The sequence goes on from MDKJ01205108.1 coordinate 6,213, forward strand.
CCAGCTGTATTTGGACCATCCCCCCTTCGTTATTGTATTCATTGATGACATCTCGGCGGCCGCGTCCCCCTCTTTCCTCTCCTTTCGGATCGGTCGAGGTTTTTGACGTTATTGGACAACTCATTTCCTTTTGGGATAAAGGATGTGAAGGACTTGAAGAGTCACCACCTAATGAATTAAGGTGCTTTAGGGCACCTATTAAGGGTCACAATAACAATAATTGAATAACCAGAGATTGGGTAAGGGCTTGAAATTACTCTGAGGGGAAGGTGTTAGGCACCCCTCAAAGTCCACAACTGTGGTTCCCAGCCAAACGAACTTTGTGAATTTAAGCAAGTAGAAAATAGGCAGTCAACGTATACACATGGGAACAAGTAATGGTTTTGAAAATATTCGCAGTCTAAGCACACATATGTAGGGGATAGGGGAGTCCTAAGTTGTTTATCCTATAGGATCACATCAATGCAATGCCCAGTAATCACTCCTCAGTGAGGGGATACACGTGGCATTAGCGCACCGGCCGTCATATCCATATCTACCCTTTACCCCACCCTTTAACGGTTATTAAGCGAGTTTATTTAGCGATCTCTATGCATGTTGTTACCCGTCCCTTCCTTGTAGTCCTGTAGGAACTAGGACCTCTAGATATAGGTAGTTCAAGACAGACCCCTAAGGTTTTGAAAAGAGAAAATTCTAAGCAATAGGGAAGAACAAATAGGACTAATCAGACTAATGCAGGAAGGAAATTATGAGGCCATGATTTACCTCCACAAGTAACGCACATAATCAGCACGTTCAAACACAACAACAAGCAGTTTTATTAGATAGGATCCTAAGCAGGAGTCTAAGTGAGCACTCATGCACAGAAATATGCAGCTTTATTTTTTATAAACTCAGAAGCAGGGGCCTAATCAGTTTGCCTACTGATTTTTAAGCATGTTAATCTTTACACAATTCAGAAGTTGTTTTACCTAAAAGCATGTTGTTCTAGGTGTTACGAAAATGCAGGGATTGTTACCAGTTTTATCTAAAACAGGATAATCGTATGTGAGACTGCGTTATACCTTTTCATGAATTGTAGTTAAACTAGGCGTGGTTATGCAAATGCAACAGAGTCCTAGAGCATGGTATCTAATATGCACATATAAAATGAAGAATATTTAAGCCATAATTTCATACTGCACAGAATTCCTAAAACATGATTTCTAAATGCACAAAGAATTACAGGATGATTGAAAACATGATTTTGAATGCACAGAAGTAACAGTTTTATATTAACTTTATTATCCTAGGAGTAGGATTTCTAAGTGGTAGGCATAATCATAAATTAAGGACATGCTGTGTGTTGAAGCAGTAAACATGAAAAGCCTTAAGGACATGATATCTAATGCATGTTTGGCATGGTTTGAATGAATACGTTGGTCCTAAGCATGGATTCTAATGCAGATATATGGAATGTAAAGCCTAAGGCATGATTTCTACCCAATAATAGAATATATAACTACCCTTCCCATTTCACTAGCCAAACCCAATATTTGTTTCCAAGATTTAATTACAGACCAATTGAATAAATTACATAAATATATAAAGGAAAAGAAGAAGTTAAACTATAGGTAGCCTAAAGTAGGTCCAAATGTACCAAATTTTCCATAGCCTCATATGCCAAAGTCATAGCCTTTCTCATGTCCGGGTGTGTTAGAGTTCCCTAAGGACCTCAAGGATCCCGGGCAGTTCTCACACCTAGATTTCATACCAGAAATGAGTAAGTGCAGTGTGGAAGTGTCAGCTCTAGTGCATCAGAGTTCAGAAGGATCTCACAGGAATCCCAAAGCAGTCACACACTGGAGGGGCGGAACTTAAGGACCTAAGAGTAGAGTGAGAGTGCTTGATATAGTTTTTGAAAATGATTTGGTATAAAACAGTATTGAAAAGACTCAGTGAAGTAAAGAAGTCCTATAAAATAAGAGTCGATTAGTAGTAAAATAATTTGAACAAGAACAATGCAAACACTTGAAGAATCGAACAAATAGCAGAACACTCGAAAGCAAGCAGGTTCAACAGTCTTTCATGCACGGAGATTGCGAATTTGGGACCCATAAGACATATACAGTGAACACATAACAAGAAGAAGCACAAAAGTTCTGTAGGGGGTTTATGGGATTAGGGGATAGCTAATAATACAAACACAGTCTAGGATTGTGGATTTCAGAACAGACAAGTGGGACATAGTTACATTAAACAGAATTAAGCATAGAATCAGACAACTTAGGGTAACAAATTTTCTTTGCAATGAAAGGTTCATACTAGAAACCAGACAAACATAAACAGAGCAGAGTCATGTTGAATATGCTATAAGGAGTAAACAAGTTCATAAACATGCTGATCCTAAGTTGAATTAGGACAGAACTAATATGGTAAGTGAAAACATGCTAACTACATATTGAAAAGCTTCAGAATATCAGACATAGAACAATAATCAGTAAATTACAGTAGTAAGAAAACACATTGAGGTTGGAACTTGGATTTAAATCAGAACATACCAGTTAAGTAGAGTAGATACTAAGCGTAGAGCAGTAGTGTGCAATAACTAGCCTTGGCTTACAATCGGCTAGTTCAATAATAATAGCAAGTAACAAGAGAGAGAGAAGAAAAGCTTTAAGTGTGAGAGAGAGTTGTGAACTAATGTCAGTGTCCTTTTTTTAATGAGAGTAGATGAGAGCAATCTATATAGTAGTTTGAAATCTTGGTAAATATGGTAAGAGTCAAAATTGTTCAGTAATTGAAGAACTCAGAATCAAGTAGAGTAAAATCAGTGCAAGTACTCCCTCAATTAAGGGAGTTAACTTCAAACGGTAAAAGACATGTAACAAAAATAAGGAAAGAGATCATATATGGCTGAAATATAGCTAAGAAAATAATTCAAACACATTACAGGTATAGAGTAAGCGATTAAGGCTAGGTACATAAGGTTCTAATTAAGCAAATAACATAAGAATCAATTAGCAGTATAGTCAACCACATAATAAGGAAAGAAAATAATTTAGAAGTCGGAAATCAGTAAAGGGCATCAACCAGAGGAAATCAGTAAAGGGTATCAATTACGGGAAATTAGGGATTTAAACAAAATAACATTCATTAAAGGAAATTACTACAAATTTCTGGAATAAACATAGTATAGGCAGGGAGAAGCAAAATCAGGAACCCTAATGAGTGTAACGGGGTAGAAATCACAGAAATTCAGAACATATTCTGAGAAACAAACATGCATACAAATCAAACGAACAAATCAGCGTAGACAGACTCAGAACCCACAACTAAGCCAAGAAATTAGGGGTTTTAACACGGTTAATCAGGTTAAAGGGAAAACCTAAATAAACCGTTTAAAAATAGTACATATTATAGAATAACACTTTAAATCAGAGAAAAAGTCATTTTGAAAAAAAAGGGGATAAGAAACCTTAGTTATGGAGACGAAGAGACATTTTGAAAAGAGCAGAAAGATTCTCATGGAAAACAGTAAAATAACTCAGAATACTCTTAAATATATTGCAAATCTAACGATTCAAGATATAAAAATTGGGTTTCGGTGAAGAACAACCCAGAGGTAGAGAGATCCTGGCTTATAAACCATAGGTTTAGCCGGAACATAAAAGATCTTACTCAATCGAGCCATGGCGGTTTGAGAATGGTAAGAACGTAATCAGGGGAGGGAAGTGAATGGCCACTTGTCCCGTGAGGACCTCGAGACAACAAGAAACATGGCATGGGAGGAGCCATAGAGGCTACGCGTGGTAGAGAACCACCATTGTTACCGACGAGTCAGCAGCCGACGAGGGGAAACTAGGGTTAGGGCAGAGGGAGCTTGAGAGAGAATGAGAGGGTGTGACGGTAGAGAGAATGAGATAATGAGGGAATGGGGGTAGGTCGTTTAGGTTAATTAAGGTAATGGTGTATCTGGGTCGTTGATCAAAATTGATCAACGACCAAGATTTAATCAGATACTAGGTCGAGTAATTTAGGAATTGGGCTGGTTTAATTAAGGAATTTTGGTTGGTTTAAATATGTTATAATTGAAATGAAATGGGGCTATTTGTTAAATACCCGAATTAAATTAGTCGAAATAATTTATAACATAACTGCTAATTAAAAAACAATTCTATGCATGGAAATAATTTTTTTTAAAAATGATTACTTGGTATTTAAAAAATATAAAGGGCTAATTTCTAGTAGAAAATAGTACAAAATTATATGCATGGGCTATAATTGCAAAGTTATTGCGAGTATAGCCAAAAGGTGCCAATTTGGCTATTTATGGCGTAATTGGTGTTAATAGGACCATAAATTGTAAATTAAATCAATAAATTCTTTTGAAATTATTTGGGATGCAATTTTGTAATTATTTCTTGGAAATAAAATGCTGGACAATTTTATAAAAATGCAGAAAATTTATGGCACCAATTGCTATTAGCATGATTTTGAAGGTATATATATGCAATTTTTAAAAATATTTTTGAAAAATAGGGTATCAACACTGGCGTACTCTCATAGCCAGGTGGAGCATACTCAACATATTCGAGGATGGTATTACAGAGATTGAGAGAGGAGAAGCTTTATGCAAAGTTCTCCAAGTGTGATCCTTATGTTGTTTTGTACAAAAATCTCTTTATATGTTGTAATTTGAGTTTAGATCACCTGTAGAAGTTGGCATGACTATTATAATGGTGAATGCGAGATTTGCAGATGATTTGAGATATTGGATGGGTTGTGTTATATGAGCTTATAAGGGATTTAGCTGAATCTCACTGTGGTATTGTGGCGGTGATAGCGTATGGGCATTGAGAGTTATTGTTTGTATTGATCTATGGATTCGAGCCAAGTGGGGGAGTCTACCAATGATAAGTTAGTTGCATGATTAGGTGTTGTGTTGGTTTCAGTTCGAGGTATTCTGGTGAATCAATTATGACCTGCAGAGGTAGAGTTTGAGAATGACTCGAGTAATGGAAATTTTGGGTACATGTTGTATTATAGTCTATGGGAAAGTGGGTTCTATTGAATGATTAAGTTGTATTTGTAAAAGGTGTAGTGTATGTGGAGTAGGAACTTGCTTGGTTGCTTAGGGGTGTGGGCTACTCCCTTGAGTGTTGGTGTGTTGATGAGGGCACATATTAGTTTAATTGAGATTTGCATAGAGTGTATGACTCTCGATAATGATTCTGATGGATTCAAGGTTTGTGTATAACAATTGGGAATCTTCAATATGTGTATTTGACTAGAAACTGAGATTTACATTGGAAGGTGTCAGGATTTGTGGTATTTCTATATCGTTATGGATTCTACATTTTGGTATCATGAAAGGGGAAGAATAGTTTAAATTCATAGAAAGTCTCTTTAGTGTAAGTCTTTGAGATGTGATACTTTGGTGTGCTTAAGAGCTATTCAGCGGCTTATGGGCCTTAGGGCGATGTGTTTCTATATTAGGGTCTCGCGTAGTTATTTCTTGTTGAGGATTTTGGTACTATGGCAAGGAGAAGAATCAATTTGAAGGTATTTCATAAGGAACTCGTAGAAATAGGATATCTTGGTAGTAGATTGGATCGACATGGTAATGAGCAAGATCGGTTCTTTGGGAGCTTATGATATGGTAAGGTTCTACGTGTGATTTGTGGAAATGGTCTTTGGTTTTGACGGTCTGCATAGCTTAATTGAGTTGGAGGGATTCAGTCCTGACGGGTTAAATCAGTACGATGGGTTTCAGAGGGTTCTTGATGTTCTCTACCATAAGTTGATATGTATATTTCCTACTGGTGCATGGTGCATATGGCGTATTGTAATTTTCTCCGGAATAAAATCAAATGGAAAGTTCTTAGCTAATTGAGTATTTAGTTGCTTGCGACTCAGAATGGATCTTGAGGTTTGTCGTATCTTTCATATGGTGGCATAATGGGTGCGATGTGTGGTATAGATTGAGATTGCAGGTGCAATGTCACGATGTGGTTTGAAAGGGGAGTTCTAAATTCTTAGGTAGCATGGTTGGTCAGATAATCAGATAGATGATGTTACTTCTAGATATGGCTCGATGAAGGTGTAAGTTTCAGAAGATGCACTGTGTCTTGATTTATGGAGGCTTCATTGGTGTGGCAGCACTTTCTATGTTGGTTAGCTGTGTGTATTCAAATTTGGCCTTATAACACATACAAATTGTAGGGGTATTCCTCGTGGGTGATCGCGTATTGGAGAAGTATTAGACATTCAGGCGACGGAGTTGAGATTGGGTATGGTGATTATTGTGGTCTAAGGGTTTGGAGACTGGAAACTCGAACGAGTAGATGATTTCATAATTGAGGGTTCTAGAG
>ML372479.1:4099-58829 GCA_005239525.1 Nicotiana knightiana
TCCTAGATTTGGCTAACTTGAATTAGTGGAGATCTACACTACGGGCAAGCTTATGGTACGACCACGGGATGCATATGAATTCTTTGTGAGAGTGAGTGAATTTGTTCAATTGTGTGATATCCTTAAATTATGTTCAAAAGCATATTTGAATGTGTGGACTAGTTATATTCACTCTTATGTTGTTGGTGAGGGCACATGATCTTATGAACGATTGGTAATGTTGTAAACTTTCTATTTGGGTAGGTGCGTGAATTGAGAGGGCTTAGTAGTTGCAAGTTGACTCTTGAGGTTGGATGGTTTCAATTAGGTTGTTGGTATGATTGATTTAATTGTTATACTTGGGCATGTTTAAAGAAGGGGAAGAATGTGAAATTTTGNTAATTCACCTAAACATGAGATAGACTCCATTATGCACATATAACGTATATTTTTATCACAAAAGCACATAAAATGTAAGGTATATAATGCTTAAAATCATGAATTCTAGCCACGCATCAGCTACATAGAGTGCAATGTGTGAGTGAGGTTTAGTGATTTTATATGTTATCCTATGTAGTCTAGAACTTGCCCCGTGTGTTAATCGAAGCGAAATTGTAGGTTATGCTAGTCTAGGAGATGACGTAGGCGTTTTCTTACTTGATCATGGATGTGCTTGTCACATGAAAATTAAAAATTTCCATTGCTAGCCCCTTTGAGCCGTTTGACCTTTTATTTGGTACCCACATTACAAGTCGTACCCCTATTTTGTTCTTAAATTGAGATTTTTGCACCTTTTCCTCCTAAGGCACTTAGTCGCTAAAAGAAGTAAGGTGAGATATTGGGGATTAACTTTTGAGTGGAGCCATGGAAAGGCCTGTTAGTGCACTAAAAATTGTATTCAAAAGTCACTAGCCATTGAATCTTCATGTATGGAGTGTGTATAAGAAAAAAAAAAAAATGATAGTAAAAGTATGTACAAAAAGATACACACCTCCAATTTTTATTAATTTGTGCTAGTGAAAATATAGAAGTGCTTAATTGAAAAAGGGCTATGTTGAATATGAATTGGTTGAGAAGAATATGTGTTGAATTGTGAAGGTAGTGTATTAAAGTGCTTAGGAGGGTTAGTCACTATTCCTATATCTATCCTACCCGTCCCTTAGCCTACATTACAACCTTAAAAGTCCTAATTGATCCTAGACTTAGCTAACTTGAATTAGTGGAGATCTACACTACGGGCGAGCTTATGGTACGACCACGGGATGCATATGAATTCTTTGTGAGAGTGAGGGCATTTGTTCAATTGTGTGATGTCCTTAATTTATGTTCAAGAGCATATTTGAATGTGAGGACTATTTATATTCACTCTTTTGCTTGTTGGTGAGGGCACATGGTCTCATGAACGATTGGTAATGTTGTTAACTTTCTTGTTGGGTAGGTGCGTGAATTGAGAGGGCTTAGTAGTTGCAAGTTGACTCTTGAGGTTGGGTGGTTGCAATTAGGTTGTTGGTATGATTGATTAAATTGTTATACTTGGGCATGTTTAAAGAAGGGGAAGAATGTGAAATTTTGTATATTCGTACTTGATTGTCAGTATCGATCATAGTTAAGGGGTAAGTTGTGTGATCGAAAAGTAAAATACTCCTTGATAATGAACTTGGTACGTGTTGAAGGGTAGTAGATTGTCCCATTGCTCGAGGACGAGCAAAATTCTAAGTGTGGGGTGTTGATGTTTAGCTTAAAGTGTATATATTTCTATGTATATCGCCTCATATTTTACTTTTGTTTCGTGAGTTTTAGATGTTAAATNCATGTTTAAAGAAGGGGAAGAATGTGAAATTTTGTATATTCGTACTTGATTGTCAGTATCGATCATAGTTAAGGGGTAAGTTGTGTGATCGAAAAGTAAAATACTCCTTGATAATGAACTTGGTACGTGTTGAAGGGTAGTAGATTGTCCCATTGCTCGAGGACGAGCAAAATTCTAAGTGTGGGGTGTTGATATTTAGCTTAAAGTGTATATATTTCTATGTATATCGCCTCATATTTTACTTTTGTTTCGTGAGTTTTAGATATTAAATATGATGATTTATATTAATTTTAAGTGTTTTTTATGTTTAGGAATGATTCGGGATCAATTGGGGGCGAAACGCGCGAAATTTGAGCCAAAACGAACGAAAACGCAAAAACCGGGCAATTTTGCGATTTTGGGCACCACAGGCAGCGCCCAGCCCTACCTGTGGCGCTGGAGGCAGTACACAAAAATGGGGCAGCGCCCTGGTGGGCGCCGGTGACGAATTTTTTGACCTATTTTACCCAGGGCACGGTTATTTCGGCGCTAACCTACCCAACACGTATAAAAGCAAGTCTAAGCTTATTTTTGAGAGTATCTAACATATTTTGAAGGNTATTTCTTGATCACCAATTGAATACTACTTATGAATCTAGGATTGAACTCGGGAGAGGGAATTCTAGATTGCATATAAGATTGGGTAGAGCAAGATCTTAACCCTTCAGGGAAGCGAATCTGCGGTTAGGATAGGAATATACCTAATCTCCTTACTTGGTTATTATAAGGAAATTACTAATGCGTTCTTGTTAATCCTAATTTCATAGGAATATAGGCGTTAGGTTAGCTTGAATAGGCGAGTTGTACTTCGGGAGAAGGCTACGAGCAATATTAACCTCGTCAATCAATAAACTAGATAAACTAATTAGACAATTTAGGTGAAAAACTCAACGGGATTGTTAGCTAACCCATAGATCTAGAATATCGGATCTCATTGAATTCGTCTCTAATATTCGCCAATTTGTTTCTTTTAATTTCTTACCAGTTTGTTGCTCTAGATTTTAGTTAAATCTTCACACATTAGGATTCACTTGAATAGATTAATTGTTTGGCTTAATTTAGTTGATAGTTAATCACAAGTCCCTGTGGGTACGATATCTGGACTTACAATCCTATATTACTTGTCGACCACGTATACTTGCGTGTGCGTTTGGGACTAACATTATGAAAACCTGTTTTTGAACGTGTAGATGCAAATTAAAAATAATTTGAGAAAAAATTGGGTATCAACACCAGGAACCACAAAACCCTCAGGTTGTTCATGTAAATTTCTTCCTCCAATTCTCCATTTAAGAAAGTTATTTTAACATCCATTTGATGGATTTCAAGACCATACACGGCCGCTAGTGCCACTAACACTCTGATAGATGTTATCCTTGTTAATGGCGAGTAAGTGTCAAAGTAATCAAGGCCTTCCTTTTGTTTATAACCTTTTAAAACAAGTCTTGTTTTATATTTGTCAATAGTGCCATCAACTTTCATTTTACGTTTAAAGATCCATTTTGAACCTAAAGGCTTATTTCCCCGAGGAAGATCAACCAATTCACATGTATGGTTATCCAAAATTGGTTGAATCTCACTATTGATTGCCTCTTTCCAAAACTCTGAATCAGAAGACGACATAGCTGCTTTAAAAGTTTGAGGTTTATTTTCAAGCAAGAATGTCACAAAATCTAGTCCAAAGGAAGTAGATGTTCTTTGACGTTTGCTACACCTTGGATCTTCTACACTTGGATTATTTTCCTTTGGTTCTTCCTGATTTCGTTTAGGTTTTTCACTTAACGACTTGCATTCAGTTTATACAGATAGATGCTTTCAAAGAATTCAGCATTATCTGATTCCATTACCGTATTAACATTAATCTCGGTATTATCGAATTTATGAACCGAAAACCGACATTCTTTACTGTTTGTAGAATATCCAATGAAAACATAATATACTATTTTTGGTCTGATTTTAACCCTTTTAGATAAAGGAGCTTTTACATTTGCTAGACACTCCCACACTTTGAAATATTTCAAGTTGGATTTTCTTCCTTTCCATCTTTTCATATGGAATAGATTGCGTTTTGTGGTGGGGGTACTCTGTTGAGTATTCGGTTAGCTGTAAGGATAGATTCTCCCCACAAACTCTGCGGTAATCCAGAACTTATTTATAAAGAATTCATCATTTTCTTTAATGTCCGGTTTTTCCTTTCCGCAATTCCGTTGGATTGAGGTGTGTAAGGTGCAGTAGTTTGATGGATAATTCCATATTCCGTACATATTTCTGCAAAAGGAGATTCATATTCTCTACCTCTATCACTTCTAATCATTTTGATCTTTTTATTCAATTGATTCTCCACTTCATTATTGTATTGCTTAAATGCTTCATCCTTANAAATATTCCATAAATCATTTGACTCCAATAAATAAGAAGAAGCTGAAATTTTATTTATACTATCAACAACTATTACATTGAGTCTGAAAATGCCCTCCGTGAGATAGCCTTTTCCAATATACATTTCATTATTGCTTACAACAAATTTATCATAAACAAATACACATTTCAATCCATTCTTCACAAGTAAAGAAGTAGAAACTAAATTCTTCCTAATAGTAGGAACATAAAGAACGTTGTTGAGCGTTAACACCTTGCCGGAAGTCATCTTCAGGAATATCTTCCTATAACCTTCAATCTTGGATGTTGCATTATTTTCCATGGAAATCTCTTCTTCAGGACCAGCAGTAGAGTAAGTCGCAAATATTTCTTTGACAGCACAAACATATCAAGTGGCTGCAGAGTCAATCCACCACTCCTTCGGATTTCCAACTAGGTTGCATTCCGAAAGCATCGCACAAAGATCATCAATGTCATCATTCTTCTCCACTATGTTGGCTTGTCCCTTCTTCTTATCCTTTTTCGGGAGACGAAAATCAGGGTCTTTGTGACCAACCCTTCTACAATTGTAGCAGTTGCCCTTGAATTTCTTTTTGTTCTGCTCCTTAGTTTGTCCAGAAGACCTCTTCCTCTTCTTACTTTTTGGAGCCGTCTCCTCAACGATATTAGCTCCCATGATCGTTGAATTTCCACGAGACTTCTTCTCGGCTGTTTTGTTGTCTTCCTCAATCTTGAGACGTATCGCAAGATCTTCCAACTTCATTTATTTGCGCTTGTGCTTAAGATAGTTCTTGAAACTTCTCCATGAAGGAGGCAATTCTTCAATCATTGCAGCCACTTGAAATGCTTCATTCACGACCATACCTTCAGCAATAAGATCATGAAAAATAATTTGAAGCTCCTGAACTTGGGTTCCCACAATTTTGTTGTCTATCATTTTATAACTAGAAACTTGGCAACCACGAACTTCTTCAAGCATGCATCTTCCGTCTTGTACTTCTTCTCAAGTGCGTTCCATAATTCTTTCGAAGTATTCATCGCACTGTACACATTGTACAAGTCATCCTCTAAAGCGCTTAAGACATAGCTTTTGCAAAGAAAATCTATCTGCTTCCACGTCTCAACAATCATGAATTTCTCGTTGCCCGGCATGTCCGCAGCAGGCACTGGAGGTTCTTCACTAGTGAATTTCTGCATACCAAGTGTGGTAAACCAGAAGAACACCCTTTGTTGCCATCCTTTGAAGTTGGATCCAGAAAATTTTCCCGGTTTCTCTGCCGGTGGAATAACAGTTCGGCTTGACGAGGCTATCGTCGTTGCCGCAACAGTCGCAGAAGAATTTCCGTTATCAATTATCATTTCTCACTGTCAACAACAGAAGAGTTCAAATAATGGCAAAACCAGAACAGTAAACAATACTGTAATTAAAAATAAACAGTACGTATAATAAATAAAAACCAAAGTTTTTATATACTGTTTCACAGAAAACGATGAAGTTTTTATGTTCTTCAAATCGTTTTCTGAATTTCAATACTCTGATGAAGTTTTTATATCTTCAAATCAGAATAGTAAAATTCAGAAGGAGTAGAAAACCACACAGGTTTTAATCTCCACAAACAGAATACAAAATATAATAAAAAGCAATTTCCTTAAGATTGTTATCCAATATGTATTGCTGTAAAACCAATAAAACATTAAACTTTCTGAAATAAAACCAGAAACAGAAAGTTAGTAGAACCAGTTTAACTAAATAAATTCTGAAAAAATAGTATAGGAATAAATCGAGCGCACTGAATGCACAGTGTTCCCTCAAGGAAATTATTCCCCTCAAGTACCCGAGGTGTTGGAATATTATCCTCCCAGGATAGAACGATTTAACTCACCAGCGTATTGATACCAAAAACTCCGGTGAACGGCGAACCACTCAATGATGGTAAAACACATTGAAAAATATTATGCAGAAGAAGAAGATAATCAAAAAATTTAGTAAGTAAAAAATTCATATACACCGAGCTTAAACCCCAACAATACTTCCATCTTAAGAAAGTCTCTTCCTTTAAAAACGCCTTCAGATCTTCTTATATCCTGTAACCGCACGGCCAATCTACCTATTGATATATCCATATGAAGTTAATTGACCACAACTATGAACACAGAAAGAAAACATGAGCAAACCAACGGAAAGACAAACCTCTGGTTTGGTTTCCCATGAACATTATTCCAAAACTTTAGGGATTTGGCCTTACCCTCGTCTCGAAGGTAGAGATGATTTCCGATAGACCTTCGACTCACAAAAAGATACACAGTCACACCAAGCAATAACAACAACAATAAAATAGTAAAAAAACGAAGCAAAAGAAACATCAACTAATACTAAATCTAGAATACAAGTGCAATGAAATGGAGAGACATTACAATTTCTTTGAATTCTAGATTAGCAGCTAACAAAAACATTGACATTTATACTTCAAAATTAATATAGCCATCAGAATAACTGCAGACAGAGAGAATAGGTGTGATGCACAAATGGTTATAGTATGTTTCTAAATAGCATTGATTGTTTAGAATAAATGGTATGTAACATGCATGTTATAATATGTTAAGTTACAAATGATGGTGTAAAATTCATTATATAGATAGTGTATATATCTTAAATCTTTTGAAAAAAGAATTTAAGTTGTATATACAGAAAATATTTACACAATTAGGTCACTTAAAAGGTAATTATATATAACTCTATTTAATAGCATTAATTAGTAGAACCAATTAAATAAAGAGTAACATGTTAAATTAAAGTGATGGTGTAAAAAATTTATTACACTTAGAATTTATATAACTTAAATCTTTTAACAATTTTTTTTAAGTTACGTGCATTGACGGTGTAATTACAAATAACTCTATCTAGCACATAGCATTAGTTGACAACCTAAAATAAATAACGAGTGACCTAGAGTGTATTAGATGTGATACCTTACTCCCATGAAGAATTGTCATTGGCGTTTTGGTTGGAAAGTTGGTTGAATTTTTCTTTTTCTTCTTTTTTTCCTTGCAAATTTTAATTTCTCTTTTAGTTTTCCAAAGTTTGTTTTTTTAAAGATTCTTTTTTAAACATATTGGAAAAAGTTACATTTTCCAAAAAGAAAAATTGCAAAAAACTTCACCACTTAAGCAACAAGGATGAATTTTATACTTTATAATTAAACTCAACTGAATTGCAAAATCAAACTAGAAATTAGTAGTGCATTCGGACCATCCATATCCCCTTAGCAATGGTGGATGTAGAATTAATAGGTATGTGTGGTATGAGTTCAAATGAATCCACGCGGATATAATATATGTGTTAAGAAAATTCACTAACAAAGTACAAATAATTACTTTTGAACCCAGGAAATCAAATGAATTATAGTAGAATTCTCAGCTCGAACCCATAAAGTTCAAATCGTATATCCGCCTCTGCCTCTAAGAACCAGAAATCACTATTGCAATCACATAAGCAATTTTCCCGGTCACTTCTTTATGTCAAAAGGAAGATCACATTCAAAAGTTGAAAACAACAGCAGTTTCAATTTAGAAGAAAACACATAAATTACATTCATCCTGCTAGTTTCCCCAGCCAAACATGCCTATGGGGAAAGGTGACAGAATTCCTGTTTGAACTGTAAGGAAGTAACCAATATGCAAGCACAGACTGAAAAATAACCCCATTACAACAGAAACTGGATAATACATTGTATTTTTTTCAAATATAAATCACAACCATTTGACTTCTTGATGAGGAAGCAATGCCCTTTGTGGAGAGACATTCATCGCCAGGCTTCCACCCTTTCTGTTTGTGAATTCAACCTATCGATGATTCTGACTCCCTTCCCTTTCTCTACATTCGCAGCTACATGAACTATAGGCCATTCGTTAACTTTCTTCAATCCTCTCAGACTAGAACTACTTGAATGAACACTTCTAGTCCTCCGCATTTTTGGTTGAATTCTTCCACTTGTTAAATTGACATTTCCAACTCCAACCTCGTCCTTTTTGCTGTCAGGCAAGTTTGAGATTTCACTGAGACAATCACCGAGCGCATGGGATTCATTCTCAACTTTAATCTCTCCCAAGGTAGAGTTAGCAGTGCCACTTGAGGGTCGTCCTTTGGATATAATGATATCCTCCTCCTCCTCAATTTCATTAGACTTTTGACCAATTGGTTGGAAAGAACTATGATGCTCGTTTTCATCGAATGGTTCCAGTTCTGGTGCAGGACCAGCTTCTATAACAGATTCTTCTCGGTCTTTTAAGGTCCGAAGAATTAGAGTCTTGAGAAAGTTCATAACTTGAACCGCATACATTAAAGCAGTCAAGGGATCCGCCATCTGCAGGCAGAAAAGATTAATCTAAGAGACGAAATAGGAGCAACGATATGATTTTGATTTGAACTGGATGAAAGTTTTTAACTACCTGTGTCATATTTGGAGCGAATACCATAGCTATATTACGTGCATTCATTTTGTTAAAACTTTCCAGTTGAGCAACATCAGCCATCAAGTTAATAGCCCAATCTAATAGAGCAGCTTCAGTTGGTGGAAGAAATCTCACAAGCCGAACACACTCATCTTCTGATTGTGCACGCATAATCTCCTCCGGTGAGAGAGGGTCCAGAACTCCCCTCGGCAACTCTCTGAACCAAGCCTATTGAAGCATCATCACTTATATGTCAATTACCATAGAACACTTTAATAATTTCCTCTCTCAAGAATTGCCAGACCACGGCGACGAATATATTCTCAGAGCAAGATGCAGAATATTACCTTAATAAGACCTGCTAAGCAATGGACATCAATGTTATCGGGAATTATACCCCTATTTAGTTGCTCTCTGACAAATTCTTCTTGGCCATTTTCAGCATTGATCCTGAATATCCCTTCAGCCTGCAAGTTGACAACCAAATTTCATCATTGAAAAGTTATACTCCCTCCCATCCGAATTTATGTGACACTCTTTCCTTTTTTGTCCGTAAAGAATGACACCTTTCTATATTTTGTAACAATTCAACTGTAATGTTTTCATTTTACTTCAATGAGATGATTTATAACCACACAAATATCTATCGCTTATTTTTAGACCACAAGTTTCAAAAGTCTTCCTTTTATTTCTTAAACTTTGTGCCCAGTTAAATACCGCATCATATAAATTGGGACTAAAGGAGTGTAACTTATGAAGCCTTTAGGTATAACATTATAATTGATCAACATGACGGAGATTAAGGAGTTAGTTTTCCACAAACCTGCAAGCCACCTTGAGCATACAAGCGCCCTTGCATCATCAGAAGGATTGTAGGGACGCTATTTCCTCGGGAGTCAAATGAAAGCTGCATGCAGTCTGTCGAAACTCCAAAGACTCTTGTACTGCAGAAAAAAACACAACCATCAATTAGACAAGCCTGACACTTCTTGACTAAGACAACAGTATGAACATCTTGTTCTTCACCAAATAAAAGCTCAAAACAAGGATATGATCAAAAGTTCTGGAATACAAAAGAAGTTACAGGCAAGTAGTGTCTCGTGAAGTCGAATAGAAATAGAGGATTCATATTGCCGACCTCAACTAGTTCGGGATTAAGACGTAATTATTATTGTTGCAATAATGACGCAACAGCTTGTTAGGCGAAAAAGGAGACTTCTATGTTGAAGGATGCAAGTCCAGAAGTCCTCGATATATCTCCAAAGGGAATTGGCTCGTGGGAAGCACCTAAGCCGTTTAGATTTAAGAAACAATCGAACGGACTTCTCCTAATTCATTTTCCCAATTAGTACCTTAAGAAAACCATAATCAAGCGAATTGAACCCATCATCCACTTCCTTCTACTCTCCACAAAAGGAAACACAGGGAATGAATAACGTTTATGTCTCCTTCGACCTCTCAATAGCACCATTTGCTATCGAAACCCTTACCAATCATGGGAAATAAATCGTGAAAAGTCTATCCCGATGGTTTCCTCGTTTTAAATGGCTCACATGCTTCTCACGAACCAATTCCATCAATAATAACTACCTCCATGTGTTTTAAAAGGAGACTAAAAGTGCTCATTTTTCATAAACATAAAAGGCTAAAACTGCTCAGGTGTATATTTCAAATGCAAATTATATCATTTTCTCTGCAAAGCTTCCACTCTGTTTCTCCGTACACTTTTCTGAACCATTTTTACAGAAAACTTTCTTGCCAATACATAATAATATCTCCATTTACTTAATAAAAATTATGCTTAAAGATAGCTAGTTTTTCATGCCAACCTAATATGTGCTTATTACATATTAACATGTAATCAATTTTCAGCTGAGTGTAGTCATCTTGAAGAAAGGAAATTCCAATCTAACTATAGGCTGTTAAAGATTACAAGGATGCAATCATCAATTCATGAATATAAGTAATCAAATACTTGTGAATTCTACAACATAAACTATTAGCTTTCCCATAATAATTTAAGCCACAAGTACTTCTCCTTGAAACAAGAGCATGAGCTGGACAAGGCTGTCAATATCTTAAACAATTAATTGTTTTTCTTTTCTAATGGAACCTACACAACTATATAATATATCAAAAAGAAGCCTAAAACCCCTCTCAAAATCCCATTCTACTATTTGAAAAATGAATTTGACATATAAAAACTATAATATTAAATGTCATTAGAACCAACAAGGATTGTGGTGGAGTGACAAGTACTTTCATCTTTAACCAGAGGTCACTGGTTCGAGTCCTAGGTATAAAATTGCTTTCATTAGGGAGCGCTTTAACCCCAATATGAGACTTCCTGGCACGAATCCATATTTAGTCGGACTCTGGTACGTGTATCGCACACTGGCGATTTGCACAAACAGAATCATTTAGTGCCACAGTTCAAATTTTGATCCTGTTAAGAAATTTTTGGGAAAGTAGCCTCGCGCCATAATTTTAAAGCAAGCTGCCAAAATTTTAAAGCACACTGCCAGAACTACTTCAATATTCTGAGGCTGAACTATATTTTCGAAATATTTCTTAACAGGATCAAAATATAAACGATAGTTGTGAAAACATCCCTCCAGCATAAAAATTACACCGAACACCGAGTGAAAAAAAAGGCAGTCTCGGTATACTAAGCTCCTACTGGGATTCCGGGATAGCCGGACCACAAAGGTCTATTACGTGCAGTCTTACTGGTCACATGGCAGCAACGACTTAACCAGTGACTTAGTGGTCATATGGCAGCAACTTTCACATTTAAGCCAAGACTCTCCTTCCGAGTGGGAAACCAATAAATAAACAATAATCTGCAGGTTAAGAGAAAAAATTCTTTTTTTTGAGGAGAAAAAAAAATAACAAACAAACCTGGCACTAGGAGGTCTTCTGGGGACATCAGGTTCAAACTCAACAGGAAGTCCAAGAAAGCCATTAAAACGATCAAAAGTAACATGAGCTACATGTCTTACATTACTAGGCCAACTAATCTCCATTGAAGAAGTAGAAGAAGAAAGCTGTTGCTCTTCAACACTAAGAATATGAAAATTGCTACTACAAGCAACCAAAGATTTCCTAAAACCAGTAACCAATAATGTTAAAAGAGACAGCTGATCTCCCTCTTCTCTTTCTCTCCTTTTCCTACCAAAAATACCTCCTTCTTGTACCTCTGTATTGTATACATCTACAATATTGGGTCCACTAATTACACTCTCTTGGTAAGACCCATCATTATCTAAACATGGTATACTAGTAATGGAGCTTGAACATGAAGGAAACTGAGATGGGGTTTGTATAATTTCAGTCATTTTCAAGAAACCCAAAAAAAGAAATTCCAATTTTTTTTGGTGGGATTTAATGAGAGAAAAAAAAAAGCAAGAAAAGTTTGGTGTGTAAATTTCTCTATAATGGGGTTTGGTAGATTAGTAGATTAGAGAGGAGGAGAGGAAGAAGAAGAGTTGGATTGAAGTAAAGGTTTGGTTTTGGGAAGGTAAGATATTAATATCACATCATCACTTTCAATACATTCTACACTTTTTTCTTTACCTATTTTTATGGAGTATTTATTGTTTCTATGTTGAGAGTAAAGATCTATAGGAAAGTAGGGAGAACTTAATAGAGTTGAGCAAAAACAGAGAAGAGAGGCTACTTTAGGAAGAAGCCAATTGAATTTATAGAGCCTCTCTTGTTAATTGTTATATGCAACCAGAAGGCTAGCTTTAGCAGTTTAGCTGGACTTGGCTCCTCAACCCTCCCACTTTCTATTTCTCTGTGTTTTCTCTTTTTTTCTGTTGTCACTGATGATACCAGTGTTGTGTGCATAATTTGTTAAATACCAAATTACTATATCGAAATTGAAAATTTTAGTATTTGGTATTCGATATTTTAGTATTTGATATGTTACTTGGTTTAAATTTTAAAAAATATTGGTATTAGGTATGGTATTAGTACTTTAACTGAAATATCAATACCGTACCGAAATATATGTTATATTACACAATACATATATTATTAATTACAACATAAATATAAAAATCTAAAATTTTACTTTTCGTTATTCTCTAAGCTCATCAGTTAACTCTAAGTAAGTAACAGACATTTTTAATGATCAAATTTATTCTTTTATGTACAGTTTTCTCTCTCTGGATTAATATTTGTTAGTTTTAGATAAAACTTTTGTCAACAAATGTTTTTTGTTTGTACTCTTGAGTACTTTAATTTAGAATATTACAGTCTATGACTCTATGCACTAGTTAGTATTCAAACGGAATAAACCGAAGTTACCAAACCGAATAAACTCAAACCGAAAGGAGAAAAATCGAACCATACTAAATTTAATTAAGTACAGTATTGGTATTACATTTTAAGAAATCAAATACCGAAAATACCTAACCGAAATGTCTAAATATCATACTGTACCGACCAACGAACGCCCATAACTTATACTTCCGGTCTCAAAAGAATAATATGATTCGAATTTTGAGTGTTAAAATTTCTTAAATTTGGTTGTAAATTCAAATAAAAAATCTTTAAATTTCTTAAAATTAAAATTTACGTATTTTGAGAACTACATAGAAAGTATTATAAGTCATACTACCTCTGTTTCAATTTAGATGGCAAAATTTGACTCGCCATGGAATTTAAGGAAACTAATTCATTTGTGTGGTTATAAAAGCTTCTCATTACGGGTAAAATACAAAGTTTAAAGTTGAATTATTTTTAAATTTAAAAATATATCATTTATTTTGGAACAAACTAAAAAAATACCTCATCTAATTTAAAATAGATAGAGTAATAATTAATAATTTAAAATATTTAAAATATATATGAAACAACAAAGGTCAAAAAACAACTCATTTGACTCTTGATGTCGAAGAACGGTGAGAGTAATTCATAATAGAATATATATTCCATAAAGTAATACTATGTACAGAGGGATTAGAGAAACTAATTCTTGCATAACTTATAAATTATGAGTTATCAAAAGTTTTAAGTTTATTTAACAACAATTTAAGTTTTCTTATTTATTGTTGGTTTCAAGAATCTGTTGATAACAAAAGGTTTCAAATATCTTTTAAAAGAATTCTGCACATTTGTCAAATTTCTATTTATAATTTAATAAAATGCCCTAAAATATTTCGAACTTGTTTTAATGAATATTTAACATAACCTAATGTAAATGTTTAGAATTAGTAAAAATTATGCGGGGTATCCTATTTGGTCGCCCTCATTTAACTTATACCCGTTTTTTTAAAAACTTTTAACTTGTACCCACTTTTTAAATAATTTCAGCTCCCCTTTCCCTCGCTGAGCTGAAGTTCACCAGTTAAGCTGAAGTTCGCCAGTTATAAAGACAAAACTTCAGCATACGGGGCTGAAGTTCCCCAGTTACAAAGACAAAACTTCAGCTCTGAAGTTTTCCAGTTACAAACTTCATCTCTAGAGCTGAAGTTCCCAAGTTATAAAGACAACAACTTCAGCATAACTTCAGCCCGTATGCTGAAGTTATTGTCTTTATAACTGGGGAACTTCCCCATTTACAAAGACAAAAACTTTAGCTCTTTCCCTGGTATAACTGGAGGAACTTCAGCTCCGTATACTGAAGTTTTTGTCTTTATAACCGGGGCTGAAGTTCCCCATTTACAAAGACAAAAATTTCAGCTCTAGAGCTGAAGTTCGCAAGCTACTACAGGCCCTTATACTAGAATGCTGAAGTTTTGCGTGATTGTCTTTGCTACTTCAGCCCTGCATACTGAAGTTATGCGCAAAAACGGATACGGATGCAATTTTTTTTATAAAACAGATATAAATTAAAGTGTGGCACAAAAAATGAGTACGGATGCAAAAGCCCTAAGAATTACTACTATATTTCAATAGTTGAAGGTCACCTTATCATATTTCCAAATTTGAAGGAAAAAGAAGAAGAAAGGTCAATTTGATTTCTTTATCACATGACTTGATATGTTTAATTAATTAAAGGGACCCATTCCCAGTGTATAATCATGAAGAATTAATTTAACATGACCTAATCACGAATTTATTCCTTTAGCAGGTCAGTTGAATTATTAATGGTTTCTTTACTATTTTGGAATAAATGAAGGCTTTATTTTAATAGCAGCATAATGACAACTTGTATTGTGTAGGAAGGTACCTGGTTCTATTAAGGTAGTTGCAGATCCAAGGAAGGAAAATAATAGATATTTATAAATATTTTAATTAATGTCCTACACATGAGCCATGGAGCCGGTAACAATTTATCTGCCTGCGCCCAATATTTTACTAATTTAACATGGTTAAGAGAGATAAATTAAGGTAAGAATATGTATATATTAAATATGACTTAATCATAGCCATATTTCTAAAGACATATGTAAATTATCCAAGATTAAGTCCAAAATTAAATTTGAACTATGATTGGATATAAATTTATAATATCAACCAAACACAATATGAATTTAATATCACAATTTATATCACCTTATTTCACCTTATCTCACATATCAAACGAGTTAAAAGGAAAAAGGGAAGGAACAACCCATTACATTTCATAACATTTTAATTAGTTTACCTAACAATCTATCTATCGTAAAAATAGCACGGCCTAGCAAGTTTTCGGACTGATAATTGAAAAATAGCCAGTATTTGCAAAGTCATTGAAAAATAATCACTATTTTGCTGCAACGCGAAAAGTTCCAGAATAATAACTGAAGATTGGTGCAGTGGTGTATGAACTTCCAGCATATTATATTGGACTTCCAACACGCGGAAAGTTCCAGCATAGTATATTGGACTTCCAACACGCGGAAAGTTCCAGCATAATATACTGGAGATTGGAGCACCTGTGTATGAATTTTCAATATATTATGCTGGACCGATATATTATATTGAAAGTCCGGCATATTATACTAGAACTATAGAATATTATGCTAGAATATTTTCCGGATTTTGAACAGTTTTCAGATTTATCTTTATATGAAAAGTGGCTAAATTTCGATTACTTTCGAAATTGTTACTATTTTTTAATGACCACTTGCAAATCTGACTATTTTTACTATCTCATTTTATAAAATATAAACTAAGTAACTCTACTATCTCATTTTACAAATTATGGAAAGTAACCCTTGTTATTCTTTTTTCATTTATGTTTTTCCCACTCTTTCTAGTTTTTCACACCAATCAAAGAAAATGTAAGGCCTGAGGTAATTTTAAGGTTGCTCATTCTACTTTTACTTTATTATATTAAGATCATTATATTATTTTTTATAACAAAAAAATAGTTCCAACTATACGATCACTCCTTTTATGCATTTTGTAACAATTTAAGTTCAGCTATCTTGAAAATACAAGTCCCTAATAAATCTTCAGGATAAGACTTGGATTTATGTTGAATTTTAATGAGAAACCATTTCTTTTTCTTCACTGGTCTTTTTGAATTAATGGTTTTGTATTCGGTTAAAATCGAGCACGTCCGATTTAATGAGCTCGAGGGTCTGCTTCGAGATTAAGTTCATATCGAAACGAGATCGAGCTCGAGCTCGAAGAACACGGAGACTGAAGGATTGAGATCGGACACAATCGACATCGAGCAACGGAATAGCGAGATTAGCGATCGACTATAAATCTCGGCGGGAATCTCATGATTGACAGAACCACCAACGGTTATTGATACCAATCATATATTTTTACTTTCGAAATTAGAGTTATACCTTATTTATGATTCCTCTACTATATAAAGAGGAACCATGTTCATTTGTAACCATGAGATATCATATACATACTTACTGAGAAATAACAATACGTTGCTCTTTACTTGTTTACAATTTACTATTGTTCTTGTAGTTCTTATTATTCTTAACGCTTGGTCTCGAGCTTGTTCCGATCGAGGTCGATAAATTGCAACAACACTGGTTTGATTTATCTTAATCGTTTAAATTCATCTATTCATCCAGCCATTTACCAATTGGCATTGAATCAGATCACGTATCCTTATAACCACATTACAAGTTTAATTGTTACTCGTATTTCGAGGTAAACAGTTTGGCGCCCACCGTGGGGCTAAGGATAATAGTGATTGTTCAGTGCTAATTCTGGTATAACACACTATTTTACGCTTGTTTCTTATCCAGAATTTTGTTTTCAGGTTGAATCATGTCAAACTCACAAAACGCATCTACACACTGTGACAACGACCTTGGGCTCCACGGAGAAAACGAGAATGTTATCGCCCTAGGAATCTAGGTGCCACAGGATGACCTCGGAGGAGCACCGTCTGTCAACCCGGTTGATGTCAGTTCTCATGTTGCCTTAACTGCGGATTTAGGCGCAGACCCCCAGGGAAGTGTACGCAGAGAGGGTCGAACTGACGGTCGAGGTACACAGGGCAGAGGAGATGAAGGAGTCAGTCTCCAAGTAATATTTGAAATGCTGCAAGCCCAACAAAATGCCATTGCTCAGTTGCAAAATCAGCACAGGGCACCAAATAGGGGTCGAACAAGAGGTTACTCGACGTACCGAGCCAGTGCCTGAAAGATCTAGTGATAATACTTCGACAATCGATCCTGCTATAATGAGGATTCTTGAGGAGCTTACTAAGAGAAGAGAATCGGGAGAAAATAAAATCGAGGCCACCGACAAGAAGGTGGAAACTTACAACTCACAAGTTGACCAGATACTGGGGGCACCACCGATCTTAAAAGGAATGGATTCTAAGAAGTTCGTAAAAAAAACATTCCCTCCAAGTGCGGCTACGAAGCCCATTCCGAAGAAGTTCTTAATGCCCGATATACCTAAATACCTCAGACCCCAATGAGCACGTTACTTCTTATATGTGCGCCATAAAAGGTAATGATTTGGAAGATGAAGAAATCGAGTTTGTATTGCTAAAGAAGTTCGGGAAGACCCTGTCGAAGGGAGACATAATTTGGTATCATAGCTTGCCACCAAACTCTATCGATTCGTTCGCATGTTGGCGGATTCATTTGTAAAGGTACACGCCGGGGCCATAAAGGTCGCAAAAAGAAAATCGGATTTCTTCAAAGTGAAGCAGAGGGATAACGAGATGCTAAGTAAGTTCGTATCTCGATTCCAAATGGAACGCATGGAGTTGCCACCACTCACTGATGATTGGGCGGTTCAGGATTTCACCCAAGGATTAAATGAATGAAGTTTGATAGCATCACGCCAACTAAAATAGAATTTGATCGAGTACCCGGCTGTGAATTGGGCAGACGTTCATAACCGATATCAGTCGAAGATCAGGGTCGAGGATGACCAATTGGGAGCCCCCTCAGGTTCAGTACATCCAAACCAATAGACATGTAAAAATCATAGAGATATGGATAGAGAATCAAGGCCGAATAAAGATCGGTACTAGCCATATGTTGTGGATCGGAGGAACAACGGCCCAGGACGCAACTCAGCCCGACATGATCGAAGGAGTAACCAAGGGCAAAATTCTCGGGGACTTATGAGTAAAACTGGCTTCGACAAATATGCGGATCCAACAAAAGTGCCTCGGTTATAGGAGTATAATATGCGTCGGGGATCGCATCGGCTATCGAAATAATCAAAGACACTAGGCGGCCTAGACCTATACAGACTTATCCTTCTCGAAGGAATCCAAACTTGATGTGCAAGTATCATGGTACGCATGGCCATAGGACCGAAGACTGCATACAACTGAGAGAGGAGGTATCTCGATTATTCAACGAAGGCCACCTTCGAGAATTCCTCAGTGATCGGGCTAAAAATCACTTTAGAGAAAGAGACGCCAACAGAAAGAACGAGCAAGAAAAACCTCAGCATGTTATTTACAGGATCGTAGGCGGGGTCGACGTCCCACAAGGACCTATATTCAAACGTACTAGGGTATCTATCACCAGAGAGAAACGGACTCGAGACTATATTCCCAAAGGCACTTTATCATTCAATGACGAAGAAGCGGAAGACATATCTCAGCCACACAACGACGCATGGTAATTTCCATTTTATTAAATAAAGTTCAAGTTATGCGTGTTTTAGTGGATCCAGGTAGCTCGGTGAACATTATCAAATCGAGGGTCGTAGAGAAGCTTGGCCTGCAGGACCAAATTTTACATGCATCTCGAGTTCTAAACGGCTTCAACATGGCTAGTGAAACAACGAAGGGGGAGATAATCCTACCAGTAAATGTGGCTGGAACTATCCAAGATACGAAATTCCATGTCATCGAAGGTGACATGAGGTATAATGCACTGCTCGAAAGGCCTTGGATCCACAACATGATGGCAGTGTCATCGACCCTTCAACAAATGATGAAGTTCCCGACGATGGATGGTGTGAAAACAGTTTATGGGGAACAACACGCTACAAAGGAAATGTTTGCACTCGACGAAGTGACACTGATATCTACACTTTCAACCTCAAAAAAATTGAGCGCCAAAGATAAGCTGATGTCCAAATAGCAATCAACATCCCCAGCCTCGACCGAATTGGAGAAACAGGTAATCGAAGAAGAAGAAGAGGATTTTCTCACTCCTCGAACTTTCGTTGCTCCCGAAGAGTCAGATGCAACCAAGTCAATGGTCGAGGAATTGGAATAGGTGATACTGATCGAGTATCTACCCGAACAAAAGGTATAACTAGGTACGGGGTTGACCCCCGAACTCAGGAAAAAACTTATTCAATTTCTTATTGATAACATGTATTGCTTTGCATGGTCCTATTTAGACATGACAGGAATCCCACCGGAGATAATAACTCATCGATTGAGCCTGGATCCCAAGTTTAGACCGATAAAGAAAAAGAGAAGACCCCAGTCCGAGGTAAAGCATGCCTTCATAAATGACGAGGTAACCAAACTTCTCAAAATAGGGTCCATTCGGGAAGTAAAATATCCCGAATGGTTAGCTAATGTAGTCGTAGTCTCCAAAAAGGGGAACAAACTTAGAATGTGTGTAAACTATAAGGACTTGAATAAAGCATGTCCGAAAGACTCATCCATTGCCTAACATTGATAGAATGATCGATGCCACGTCCGGCCACGAGATTCTCACCTTTCTTGACTCCTATTCTAGGTACAATCAGACCCATATGAACCCAGAAGATCAAGAAAAGACTTCTTTTATCACTAAGTCTGGGACCTATTGTTATAATGTAATGCCCTTCGGGCTAAAAATGTGGGAGCTACATATCAACGCCTAGTTAACAAAATGTTCGAAGAACAAATAGGTAAATCAATGGAATTTTACATTGACGAAATGTTAGTTAAGTCCCTGCGTGCAGAGGACCATTTAGCTCATTTTCAGGAGACATTCAAAATCTTGAGGAAGTACAACATGAAGCTTAACCCCGAAAAATGTGCTTTCGGGGTAGATTCGGGCAAATTTCTCAGCTTCATGGTGTCAAATCAGGGAACCGAAATCAACCCAACTTTTATTTATTTATTTATTATTTTTTATATTATTGTATTGTTCTTGTAGTGTCGATTTTTGATTTTTTTTATGAGCATGGAATGCAAATCCATTGGAAGGATGCTATAGCAAACCAGATGGTTGGAACTAAGTGTGAGGTACCCGCACGAAGGACCATGCCTAGGAGAAGTCTGAGTACCCCATGAGCTGCTAGTGCTTCGGCCTTTGGCCTACCAGGGGATTTCTTTTACCCTTTTATAGTTATGATATGCATTGGGGACAATGCACATTTTAAGTGTGGGTGAGGAGATCGCCGGGGTGACTTTCCATGCTAATTTAGTTGTGTTAGTTTAATTGAATAATTTTTTTTTTTACAAAAATAGAAAATATTGGACTTTTCCCGACGATGGATCTATTAGACAATTTTCTTGAGGGATTTAAGTCTAAAGAAAAAAAAAACAAAAATATTTTCTTTTGTTAGGTAGTGTAGCAATTCCCCCTTGGTTTTTCTTTGTGCCGCGGGTTCTTTTCCAAGGGTTTTGTTTGAACCGGGTGTGGTTAGTTGTTTTTAGGAATATGAACCATTGTGTTGTGTTTGAATTGAAGCAATATCTCTTGACTTTGTTATACCTTGAAAATAGTGAGTATTTTGGTTGTGACACTTAGGCTCAATTTTTTACGCTTGTATAAGTACCTTAAATTGTATAATTTTAAATTTGCTTAACTGCTTTGACTAGAGTGTCTTGATGAATCTAATCCTGAGTGAGTTAAGTGCCATGTGTGTGTGAGATTTGTGTGTTATTCTGTGCATTGCATTTGATGCCTATAACTTGCCCCGTGTGTTTGCAAAGCGAAATAGTCGTTTTGTTCAGTCTTGGAAGTGATATAGGCGTTTCTTTGTTGAGTCAGATATGTATATTTTACCTCCGCTAATTGTTATGTATCGTAGTTAACCCCTTTGAGTTTGTAATCCTATTTCCTTTGGCAACTACATTACAAGCCTTACCCATTTGTTTGAATTAACCATCTATTTGAACCTTCTAACCTCTCATCAGCACTTGAAGTGTTATGAACTGCGTAAGAGTTAAAGTGTGGGGTGGTTGGTTTGGCTTTTGAGTGGAACTAATGAAATAAGGAGAAAGGTGCACTGTTTTGAAAAAGTAAGAGCCACTTAAATAAAATAAAAAATAAATAAAAAAGAGAAAGAAAGAAAAAAAAAGTTGTATTGTTGTGAAAAAAAAATATCCTTGATAAGTGGTGGCTCTTGATGTAATTGTGCTTAAAGAAGTATGGGGTAAAATACATTGATGTGAAGGCGGAGTTTGACATAAGTATGAGGTTTGAATGTTAAAGTATATGTATTAAAGGGCTTAGGGAGGTGTAGTCACTCTTATATCTAAATGTATCCTACCCGTCCCGCAGCCTACATTGCAACCAAATAAAGTCGTACTTGATCCTACACTGAATGAGCTCGATTAGTAGAGTAGCACACTACGGGCAAACCTATGGTATTTTTTTTGTGGCATATGAATGTTATTTCTGAAAGTAAGTGAGTTCTTTCTATCTTGAGTTCCTAAGTTTCTTAAATTTTATTGTGTGGAACTACTCTCTTTTGTTGTGTGAGGGCACTTGATTCACGAAGGAAAGGTAATGTCAGTGACCTCTATGTTAGAGTAAGTGGGTGAGTTGTGAATAATGCGTGGTAGTTGTGAGTCAAATCTTGAGGTGAAGATGTTACACTTTTGTGCTTAGTCTATTTTAAATATTCTTGGTATGATGAGTCAGGAGAATTGTTTAAAAAGGCCGTGTCTATATAAAATGTAGTTTGATTGCTCGAGGACGAGCAATGCTTTAAGTGTGGGGTGTTGATAATATGCTAGATTCATGTAGTTTAGCGTCTATTTATACTCCAACTTCATTATGCTTCACTGTTCTAGGAAGGGTAAATGATGTTAAAATGGCTCTAATTGTGAATTTTATGTTTCGCAGGAACAAGTTGTGCTTATGAGAACCTAGGATGGTGTTTGGAACTAAATTAAAGCGATAAAGACCCCTTGGAATTAAGAGCGTGTGAAAGAAGGAAGAAGAAATGTGAAGGCAGAATGATACGCCATTAACGCAGCCATAGCGCGACCGCGCTAGTCCAGGTGCAATAGTCAGATTGGAAGGCCATTAGCGCGTCCATAGCGCGACCGTGCTAGCCCAGCAGTCAAACAAAACACATTGCCTTTAGCGCGGCCGCGCTAGTCCAGTTCCGCACGCGTTATTTCAGGGGTAAAATTGGAAGCTTGGGGACAATTCTACTTAACCTATAAAAGGTCCAGCTCGCCCAAAAGAAGAGATATCTAGGTTTTAAACTTGTTTTAGATCAACTTGGAGGAGGAGAACAAGTGTGAGAAGACCTGGCTACAATTATCGTTTTTCTATTCTCCATCTTTTGTCATTATTTTGGGGATGATGAATTATTCTATGCTTTCTTTATATTTTAGCATGAGTATCTAAACAATCCGTCTAGGGTTTTGATGGAACCTTTTGTAGGATAAATTCTTGTTATGTTTTTATATAATTGAGCCGTTGGATTTCTCTACTTGTTCAACTACGTGTTTATTGTTGTTGATTGAATGACCATCGATTGAATGTATCTATTTATTATGTGTTGCTTGAGAAAGAATACATATCTAGGTGGTTGTTGAACAACGTCACTCCTAACGTATGTGAGAAATCAATACAACAGGTTTAAAGGTAGGTTTAGAAATAACAAAACCTTGACGTGGTCATAATGAACGGTTAGATAAAGCCAACTAGCGTAGTTCGAGTGAATATGCCTAGTAAATTGTTGTAGTTGCTCGAGAGAGAATTACGACACCTAAAGTGCTCATGATCAGTAGAGAATACATAGGCAAAATTGTAGGGAACATAGCGGGAATGATTCCGACAATTGGGAAAATCATAACTCTAGACCTCCTAAATTTAATCTCCAACCCTTAGTATCTTTAGTTGTTAATTTATTGCTTTAGCTTCGTAGTTAATTAGTTAGATATAAAAATCTTAATCTTTATAACTTAGAAATTTAGTCGAGCTTGTCTTCTTTGCGATATTGAACAGTTATAGCGAAACCTTAGTTCTCTGTGGGATTCGACTCCGGACTTTTAGACCAGATTATATTTGCGGCGATCGCTTATCCTTTTTAGGACTAGAGTTGGGCGTGATCAATAAACTTCTGTAAATCTTATGACTTGTACTACCGGGTTTTGGGAATATGTTCATTGTATAAAGAAGTCTTTTCAGAAAATATTATATTTTATTTATTATTGTTGCATTCCATAAATGTTAGGCTTACCTAGTCCTTAAGACAAGATGCCATCACGATACCCAACAGAGGAAAAATTTGGGTCGTGACAGTCTGCCTCGAGATTAAGTTCATATCGAAGCGAGATCGAGCTCGAAGAACACAGAGACCGAAGAATTGATATCGGACACAATCGACATCGAGCAACGGAATAGCGAGATATTAGCGATCGACCACAAATCTCGGCGGGAATCTCGGGATTGACAGAACTACCAACGGTTATTGATATCAATCATATATTTTACTTCCGAAATTAGAGTTATACCTTATTTAGGATTCCTCTACTATATAAAGAGGAACCTTGTTCATTTGTAACCATGAGATATCATATACATACTTACTGAGAAATAACAATACGCTGCTCTTTTACTTGTTTACGATTTACTACTGTTCTTGTTGTTTTTATTATTCTTAACGCTTGATCTCGGGCCTGTTCCGATCGAGGTCGTCAAATTGCAACTACACTGGTTTGATTTATCTTAATCGTTTAAATTCATCTATTCATCCAGTCATTTATCAATTGGCATTGAATCAGATCGCGTATCCTTATAACCATATTATAAGTGTAGTTGTTACTCGCATTTCGAGGTAAATAGGTTCACTTAAACCTATCACTTGGACCTAACCTGATGATAACATTACTGGGTCGTAAAGAAAACAAGATCAGACCTCAGATTTTGATAGTAGGGTACCCTGTCACAAAGCACAAGAAAATGTTCTTTTGAGAAGAAACATGAGCTTTATTTCACAACTATAGATAACTAAAAAGTGATAATTGGCAAAAGTACATATTTTTTTAGTATGTTTCCGTTCCATGGATCATGTGATTTAACGAAGATTGTATGGATTATTGGATGGTATTCATTACTTGTTTTTACGTGTGAGAACGTATTCCGGTTGAAAATTGATCGAAAGGAGATGATTTAGCGCGGAAACGGATCGAAGACACAAGATTAAAATAGCTGAAGGTAGCCGCGCAGGAGCGGAGCTAGAGTGTAGCCGGTGGATTCGGTCGAACCCAATAACTTTAGTTAGGTATTTATATTTGTGTTAAAAAATTCATTAAATATATTTAAAATATTAATTTAGACCCAAAAATTTAAAACGTTTAGAAATCCGAATCCATAAACTTGCATGATTCAGTCATCCTGGAAATAGTAAAGGGATCATCAGTTTATTTATTATTTCCTATAAAAGTAGTAAAGGGAGCACTAGGTTTTAGTACTACACCTTTTTCAAGACGCAAAATACACAAAAAATTAGGTGAGTTTGTCTAATTATGTCTATAAAGCTTAGTGCACTCGTGGTAAACATACTGCCCTTAATCCGCGGAGAGTTAGCAATTTCAACCTTATGATCATCCCTCCATTATTATTCTCCCCATTTTTTCCTTTAACTATCATTGTGACCAAGTCTGGTAAAAATCCAAAAATGTCATATCTAAATTTTAAATATGTATTTTCTTAAATCCAAATTTTATGTATTGTATAAAAAAAATATTCTTATCCCGTTAAAGGGTTTGTTTAATATAGAAGATTAATTGGTTACTATCAAATGAAAATTTAATATGTTAGCATTTAACCGTAAACATTTAATGTGGACAAATTTTTAGTCATTTCATAAATCACACTTGTGAATCACTCCTCTGACTTATCTTTTCCAAGAAAGCTTGCACATAATTAACACAAAGGTTATATGGATTATTTAAATATAACTTGTGCAATATAATGAAGAGAGTTACTTTTGCATAGCATCCAAAGATGATTTGTCCTAAACTCATTTTGCTTGGGTCTAATTAAATATTTCCTTCGATTCATTTTAGTAGTCATGTTTCTCTTTTATACATTCCTTGAGAAACTATTAATAAGGAGTTTTGATTGCAATAACCTTATTTATATCTTAAATCAGTTAACATATTATTTTCTCTTCAATATATATTTTCTCTATTAGACAATATTTTCTACTTTCAAGGAAAATTGATACTAAGAGCAAAATAGAGAAAAAAATAATAAACTGTTATAAATAGAACTTTATTTAGATTGAATGTCTATCTTCTAGAGAGTTCTACTTTGTGGCTAAGTCATTTTTTCCCTATAAATAGAGAGGTCTTACCCCATTGTAAATCATCCCAAAATTCAATAAGAATTCCTTCTCTTTCTTTCTCTGCAATATTGTTTTTTTTATTTATTGTTTTATAACACGTTATCAACACGGGACTCTAATCAATTGAGTAAAAGCTTTGTGATTGAGCATAATAATTGTCAATTCTCCATGAACTTTCTTCATGATTAAATTCTGGATTTAAGGTAAGTATTTTACTTTATTTTTCTCTTTTAAATTCTTGAAATTCTATAATTTAATTTTAAATGCAAGCAAAGACAATAAACTTTGATTATAACTCCTATAGAGTTTGCAAGAAATTATAACCACCCGAAGTGGTAAAATTTCGATGCCTTGCCATAATCAAATCATGTATGATTGTGGGCAAAGATATGGAAACCCTTCCCATTAAATTTGCTTCATTCTCCTTCCCTTTAAGAGAATGTGATAGCAATATAAGATAAGTCTGAAAGAAGACAAAATTATTACCGTGAAGATATCAATGGATGTGGACGTGGCGATAGACGAAATTATAATCGTCATCATTATGATAATGAGAATATTAAGAATTCTCAAAATAATCTTTCACTATTTGAAAGTTATGTTTGTCATCAATTTGACATGAAATTCGTAAAGCACATATAGATCATTATGGTACATTCATGATATGAATGTGATAACATCTGATTTATGAATTCATATTCATTGTTGGAAGAATATGTAAGTGCTAGTGGTAGTGAATATACTACACTCACCTCTAAAAGGAGGTTTGAGATGATATAAGAAAATAATGTCATTATTATGGCATGAATGATCATTGGTCACGTACCTATTGTACGCCAAACTATTTTGGCAATGTGATTACTAAAGGATAACACTAATGCAAGAAACAGATCTTGCATATAATTTTGACAATGACCATAATTTATAACTTTCTCCTTGAAAGAGATATTCACCATATGAATATTGATGAATATGTGGTAGTACAAAATTAATTGAGAGCTCTGGAAGAGCCAATTATTACTATTTTGGAGGAATACAATTGATTATCATGTCAATTTATTGTGTTGTGGTAAGTCTCAAAGAAACTTATTGAGTTTCTAAAGTATTCGTGAAAGTGATTGAATATATTGAGACTATAAATAAAAAAAAAAAAAATTAATATCTTCTATTACTACAACTTGTAGCGGGGTAATATGTATGTTAAAGTTACCCGCTTTATTCTCCAGTTTGTATTACACAAATAAAAAAATACCACAATAAAGTGAATGTTTATTGATATATAAACCCATATCATAATAAACTTGGAGTTTATTGATAATTGCACACGTCATGGTATAAACTTGAAGTTTATCAATATTGATAATTTATCCAGTTGGCATAATTGGTTTAGCCATATCAATTTAAGTATGATGTGCAAAAATAAAAGAGAATTCACATGGGTAAATATTAAAGAACTAGAAAGTTCTTTATGAATCCTCTTATGTTACTTGTTCTGATTAATTAATAGACCAACTAAAATTGAGATTGAGTCCCATGAATGCTGGAAATATCAAAGGTGAATATGGGCCCATTCACTGCCATGTATACCACATAAGATGCCTATATGAGATGGTTACATGTGCAACTATTATTAACCTGCAACCTGCTGTTTGTATGGTAACTTGCTCAATAATTTAATTTAGAGCATAATTTCCAGATTGTCTATTCAAGATAGTTCATCTTGATAAATTGATTTACATCACAGTTGGTTTAGCAAAATGATTTATTGAGTGCCTCCACTTAATTGCTAAACAATTATTTATGAGAACAAAAGTTATCTATATCAATTTGATATACATTATATACCAAAGTATATTATTTTCTCCACTCACAAGTGGTTCAGGGTCAGGAACCAAATAATTCCATCTTATTATTATTAATGTGCGGGGTATATTTTAACTAATACCATAACGCACAAAGATGGGTTCTCAAAGTTGAGAAAACAAGTTAGTTTTTCTAACATGAGGGGGAGATATGATAAACAGTTGAGAAAAAGTTACGTGAAATGAATTGTCATTTGTACATCTAGATCCTCGAATAAGATAGTATGAACTTGAAGTTCATAAAAAAGATAATTCATCAGCAGTATATTGCAAAGCATGCAGACGCATTTGCTGACCCAAAGAAAGTAACTATATTCTTATTGCAAATGTTCTCATTAAGTCCTAGAAGGACAAAGTCTATGGTACGCTTAAAGCGATATAGACAAATCATTCAAATAAACTTCTTGATAAAGAAGATGAGAAAATGATCATAATAAAGGAGGCAACTGATCTAGAAGATCACATGACATAACACTTCATAAAAACTCAAGAGAGGTTCAGGTACCTGCATATATGAATGAAGAGATCTCTATGTCATGTCTATATGAAAATAAAGAGGTTGGAACCGATATAAAATGTTTGTCGACGACATTTATAATAGCGCTAAATATATACGAGGATCTTAAGTCTTGAGAAACAATTCAAGTAGAATTGGTTTCATATGAAAGACATATAGTTTTGGACCTACAGTTCAAACACTTACAAGTATAAAGTCAATGATACGTGCAATCGATTTTCGATATCTTATTTGTCTAGCATGACATGAAAACTTGATATGCATCTAATTAAAGTCTATTTATATGGCTTATATGACGATCCCTGAAGAATTTAAATCGCTTAAAGCATATACAATATTTGGTCATAAAGTACCATATCCTAGGTGCTATTTGTGCACATATGTATCTTGCTATAACTATAAGTATGATAATGTGATAGAGAGGATTTTCAAGGTGCAACATTTTCATTGAAGTTAATATAGATGATTTATTCATCAAATCTCTACTGACGTCAACCTTCAAGAAGCTAGTGCACAAGATTGAGATGCGAAAGCTCAAGGATGTGAATTGATGCTCTCATCAGGGGGAGTTAATGCGCGTTGCACTCTTTTTCCCTTACAAGGTTTTGTCCCACTGGGTTTTCCTTGCAAGGTTTTTAANGCACATTATTTGTTGAATAGACATTCAAGGGGGAGTGTTATAAATAGAACTCTATTTAGAGTGAATGTCTATCTTTCAGAGAGTTCTACTTTGTGGCTAAGTCATTTTCCCCCTATAAATAGAGAGGTCTTACCCCATTGTAAATCATCCCAAAATTCAATAAGAATTCCTTCTCTCTTTCTCTGCAATATTGTTCTTCTTCTTTTATTGTTTTATAACATAAACTACGTTGATGTTCTTAAATGACAACTATTTTATATCAGATATATTTATTAACTACCTTGGTTATCTTATTATCTTGCTGATATTATTACTTCTTCTCGTTACTGTTTCTTTTCTATGATTTCTCTATTACTATATTTTTTTTTAACAATATTGTGACTATGTTTTATCTAAGTTGAGGGTGTATAGGAAATAACCTCTTTACCTTCATAAAGTAGGGGTAAAGTTTGCGTATATACTATTCTTCCCAGACCCACATACGAAATTATACTGGATTTGTTATTGTTGTTGTGTGTATATATAGTAACTACGACAACTAATATGGATTGGAGGGAGTATTAGTTAGTCCTTACGTTCTAAATTTAGCAACAGTTTACACCCTTCATGCATTTTTTGGATATCATCAAATTTGTAGTACAACAGCCATAGAATCTACTAATTTAAGACAACATAAAGTAAAGTGATTTCTTTTACGCTCTAAGTATAATATTCAGAGGGACAAAGGGAGAGGAAGATAAGGAAAGATACATCAAAAGATGGCACAACGGAAGAATACTTTTTGGCCTTAGAAATTGAAGAAGAATTTGCACTTTTTAGGGTTCCAAATTCAAATTCATCATTGGGGTGGGGGGACCCCTTAAGTCTATATCATTATAATTTTTAGATACTTGTGGTCCGGCCCTTCTCCGAATCCCGCGCATAGCGGAAACTTAGTGCATCGGGCTGTTTTTTTTAAGTAAAAAATAATTAGTGTAAATAATTGTACTAGCTTATTATTTCACTTCTTATGTATTTATTTAGTAAATGTGTCACAAGCTTAATTACTCCTTTTTTTACTACGTACCTTTCTTCTTCTTCTTTCTCACTTTAAAAATTTCATTTCAGTATTAAATGTTGAATTTAGTGTTCAAGAATGGAAACCTTTACTCGTGATAATGGAAAAATAGAAACAGAAAAATATACCAAAAAGACAATTAACGGTCTCTTGTCCACTGACTAATTAAACCAACAAATTCATACAAAACAATTTTTGGTCCAAAAAACCTCTTTAGAATCGAATAAATGCCTTTAATTCTTTAGTCTACTTTGTTTTTGCAACGGACTGTAAATTGTAAAGCCACACAGTTATCAACAAGTTCTATAAAAGAGTACTCCCTTTTTTAAAGTTTTTCGCCCAGTATCCGTATTGGCGTCCAACTAAATTCGGATTCTCACTGAAAAATTTCATATTGTGATGTAAAATGCGCCCTAACAAAAGCGACTCCATATTCATGGCGACCCCGAGACCTAAATGAAGGAGTACGTACCACTCCATCACAACCTTTGTTGATCTTAAAAGAGTCCTTTACCAAAAATACATCAAGAATTAATCAAAATCGATATGAAGAGAAGAAATAAAGAACAAGAAGGACCGGAATGTTATTTTTGACCAAACTTTGTAAACACAAGAAATTGCTTTTTATCATTTGTTTATCCTTTTCAAGGATCAGTCTTTTATGTATTTACAATTCTGGTTTGTTGTATATCATGTTACATAGTTTAGTCATTGTTTTTTGTTCTCATGATAGTTTTAAAAACCACTATAAGTATTTACTGTGAATAAAATCAAACAGACTTTGGATTGGTTATTAGCAGACAAACAATAGATGTAGATCCAGTCCACCGAAACTGCGTAGAAATCACATTAAGTAGTCACTCTCAAGGGCTGCTATTTAAGAATTAGTTAGTGCAATTTAAGTTTTAATCTTCGGGATAAATATGTCCTAAAATTAAAATTAGTCAATACATTCTAAATTTTAATTTTCAGCATAAATATGTCCTAAAGTTAAAATTTTAACATAATAAGAACTGACTAATCTCTAAATAACATTCTTACCTGAGAATGACTATTGTGCACCTATCCTCGAAACTGCAGACTATGATGAAATCTCATGGTCTGAGACCGAACAACCCAATTTTGATTTTGGGCCCAAATCTTGAGACAAAGGGCTTTAATCCCAAGTTAGGTCCAAGTCTTCAACTGGACCGAAACCCAGGGGTCCCCTGATCCTCAGAATAATATCCCCAAAGGTAATTATTCTTAGGAAAAATAATAATGTATATCCGTTCTTAAAATAATAGTTATTTTTTTTGTGTGTGTATAGATATATATTTCTGTATGTTATATATATATATATGGTATGTGATATATAAAATATACTAATTTTATATACTTGTTCGGCTACTAGATGGAAATAGTTTCGGCCACGGGCTAAAAGTGATCTTTTAGTCCTAACACATGTACCAACTTGAAACTTATTTCCACGAGACATTTTATTTTTTTACTTTTTTTTGGCACCTTCTTGTCTATATTTTCATTAATGTGGTGCTTATGCTTTCATGAGCCGAGAGTCTATTGGAAACAACCTCTCTATTCTCACAAGGTAGAGATAAAGTTTGAGTACACATTACCTTCCCCAGACACCCATAGTATGGGATAATATTAAATATGTTGTTATTGTTGTTGTACTCTTTTTAGCAGTGGTGGAGAGGGGTTAGGGGTGGGAGTATCCAAGGCATATCAACCAATGCGGCTTCGTTGAAAAATTACTCTATATAAACAGGTTTTTAAATTTTTTTATATATATTGATATCCTTTAGCTTCTTTGTAAATATGATTATCAATGATACTGAAATCTCTAAACATTGCCAAGAAAGTCAAATCACTCAACCACAAATAAAAAGAAGAAATAAGAGTCTGTTATTTGATCATGGAAATTAGAAGTTTCTTCTAAATTTGTGGTTGACTAATTTCTTGATCAATAAAAAATGTGCTCCTCTATATAAAAGGTTGACTCGAGAACACTCTCAACACTTTCACCAAAAAGTAAGAGAGAACAGTACCAAAGAGTCAGTCTACTAGACTTTATATTTCAAGTAGACTTTACATTCTTGAATCGCTTTACATTTTGAATTCCTGCAAAATTTTGCATTACTTATTAATTAAATAGCAATTAATATATTCTGGCATTGTAATATTAGACGATTGATGTCGTGCTATAATTTCATATATTTTGACGTTATTTATCCTGCTTGCTTATTATTTGAATGTTAATTTGTGCGGTAATTGAGCGTAATAGAGTTTATTGTACGTGTAGGAATGCTTAGACATGAAGTGGAGAAAAGTTACACGAAATGGTACCTCAAAGCTACAAAATGGAGCAATAAAAGAAGACGTGCAAGGCAATGAAAACTCACGACCGTAGATAGTGCAAGGCTTCGTCCAGGGCATTTTCATTGGGGCCTCTAATAGCGCTTCGCGGGGAAATGTTGGCTCCTCTGATGGTGCCTCGCGGAGTAATGTTGGTGCCCCTGACAATGCCCCGCGCCGATAATGCTTATCCGAGTTACTTTTATTTTATCATTTATGTTTGGACGTGTAGACCTCGGCCCCACCATATAAATACCTCTTAAAGTTAGTTTTTGAAGGGTTGGACATTATTAGAGAGGCAAGAGGCTACAGAACACTTTCGAAGCACAAATCACAAGAGTTTTTCTCTTCGCTTTCCTTTAATTTTTAGTTTAATATTTTTGGATATTACTAATTATATTTACACAATTATGAGCAGTTAAAGCCATCATATAGGGTTGATGGAACAATTGTTGGATGAAGTCTTGATTGCGTATTGATAAAATTGGGCCTTTTTTACTCTCTAATTGTTCAACTATGTGTTTCTTGTGGTTATTTGAAGGGCCCTTCATTAATTGTGTCTAGTTATCTTGTGTTGCTTGAGAGAGAACAATTGATTAGATTATTGTTGAACACACCACTTTCAAGTAAGTTGTGAAATTAATTAGTTGGATTTAAAAGCGTGAGATAACAAAGCTTTGGCGCGATCTTTATGAGTTGTACGAATTGTTAGCTAGAGTAGTTCGAGAGAATATTTCTAGTAAATTATCGCAATTGATCGAAAGATAGTTGCGATAAACAAGAACTCATCATCTTTAGAGAGTGTTGCGGTGAGATTATAGCTAACGTATTAGGAAATAATCCGGTAATAAGGGAAATCATAAACCCTAGATCTTTTTATCCTTGATTAAACTTCATTCTTGCTAGTTGATAGTTTTTATTGTTATTTTTCTTAGTTAAGTAATTTTTGTTAATTCTCAAATCATATCTTGAACTCTGAAAGTTCTCTGAGCTTATCATTAATGCTATTAAAAAGTCGTAGCAAATAGGTTAGTTCCCTATAGTATTCGACTTCAGACTCTTGAACTAGATTATTTTTGCAGAGACCACTTAGTCCTTTTTATAAGGCATAGTTCGGCGTGATCAAATTTTGGCACCGTTGTCGGGGAACTAACAGTGTTATTCGTTACAACTTGAAAGAATTGCTAGGATTTTAGCTTGATCAATTTTCCGTGGTGCTAACAATATTTCCATTGAAATTATCACGTTTGAATTCTTCAATACCCCGGGTGCATGCCTAGAAGCTCCTTGAGAACTGATGAACTATTTGAAGGTCTCTCATATCCCGAGGAAACATTCAGGACATTGAATCGGGCTAATAAGAAGGGAAAACATCTAAAACTGAATGAATAAATCGAAATTGAAATAGGTGACGTCGAGAACATCAATGGGAATAATAGAAATAATCAAGTTGACTCAAACATCAAAGTGGTAGCACCCCTTGTCCCGGAGGATGCTCTATATGATTGGGCGCAACCAACCGCTGACAATCTGGCAACTCCAACTGCAGTCCCTCAGATACAAGCGAAAACTTTTCAAATTACAAACAACATGCTGCACTAGCTGCAGAACAAAAGGTTGTTCTCAACATCTGAATAAGTTTCTATCAATTTGTGTCACTCAAAGACAAGCAAATATGACACCCGAAACAATCATATTGTTACTGTTTCCATTTTCAATGACTGGGGAGGCTCAAATTTGGCTGGATTCACTCCCAATAAACTCCATTGCTACTTGGGAGGAACTAGTCTAGCAGTTCTTAAACAAGTTTTATCCACCCAACTAGTCTGCAAGGCAAATTGATGAGATATTGCAGTTCAGGCAGAAACCAACTGAAACCTGGGAAGGGTTTAAAGGTATGTTGATGAAGTGTCCACACCATGGCATCCTGGATCAGATGCTAGGGTGGAGATTCTATATGGGTTTGGGTGAGAGTTTGAAGGCTAATGTAGATGCTTCAGCCGTGGGTGCCTTCTTGAGCAAATCATTAACAGAGTGTAAGATTCTTCTGGACAAGATGGCTCAAAATTCAGGCTGGATGACGAGGGATACAACACTCACTCCAATAGTGCATTCTGTTGCTCTTGACCCAAATAATACAAATGCAGAAAATGTAGCCACTCTCATGACCTAGAAGAGCTTCTTGACAAATAAAATTGACGAGATGGGCACGAAACAAGTTCACATTGTTAACACAACCAATGGAGACATATGCACTCCTTGCATTAATCACTAGTATGTTTGCTCATGGGGTGGAGAAAGTGATAACTAGGGATTCAGAGAGCAAATTAATTACGTGAATAATTTTGGAGGTCATAGATAAGGTGGACAACAATGGGTACCTCAGAATTTGCAGTACAGACTAGCCCAAAAATAGTACAATACCAATGGGGGGAGCCATGTCATGGTTACGCCCAACTATGCCTTATAAAAAGGACTAAGCGGTCGTTGTCAATATATTTCGGGTATAAAGACCAGAGTCAAATTTCATAGGAAATTAACCTACCAATCACAGTTATCAGACACACTCAATTCCACGTACTGTAAAGACCCGCAAAATTTCATGGCTAAAAATAATGCCCAAATAGGTCCCCGTGTTGTTATAACTGTAAAAATTCTTAAAACGGACCCTTTTTGAGTAAAAAGTACCCCGAGACTTAAAAGATAAAATTTTCCAGAGTTGCACTGTTATGCGACGCACTATGCGATCGCATAATAGGTATGCATACCGCATAATGGTCGCATACATGGACAATCTGCTGTCCAATTTGAGGACAACTATGCGGCCCAAGATGCGATCACATTTTGGGAATGTGGACCGCATAGCTGTCGCATTCTTGCACCTCCATTTTTGCGGAGGAGGTTATGCGACACACTATGCGATCACATAACAGGTATGCAGACCGCATAGTGGTCGCATACCTGGGCAATCCGATTTCTTTTTGGCCCATTTGAGGGCCATTTATGCGACAGGAATGCGGACCGCATAGCAGGAATGCGATCGCATCCCTGACCACATTTCTGCTTCGGGACTTTTAAAATATATACCCGACCCCCAGTTCATTAAAACACTTACCCCCTTCCATTTTAACAATTTTCTGAACAAAATAGAGAGAGGGAATAGAGAGTTCTTGAGAGAGAAGGTTCCATCTTCACCCAAAGTTGATTCTTCATTATCACTCGGGCGTGGAAGTTATTGAGTGATTGTCATCTTCTTCACTCTAAGAGGCGAGTCCCCACCCCATTTCCTTTAATTCTCAGGTTTTGGCTAAAAAGGGTAGAACAAATAAATTGATTCTTGGAGATAAAATACGATACCTTGCATGCATGTAAGTTAAGCTTCCTAATCTAGTAAAGGGAAACGATTTTGGGTAATTATTCACAAAAAAGGGGTTAGTAATCTAAGGGGTCACATAGCGTTCGATAAAATGCCTAAATGAGTTCGAGTTATGTTTATGGTTCCTAATTCTAAGTGAAATATGTCACATCATGGAATGGATTGACGGTGCTAGACGGTCCAGTGATTTGTGATAAAAAAAAATTAAAGGGGAATTCCGATTCAAGGTATGTATGGCTAACTTTAATCTTTGTAGAGTCATCTTGTTGATGTCCGAGCACACGGTATGAAATTCTTGATTGAGCATATGTGAATTGATTGTCCTGCTGTGTCGAGGTGTAAAATTTCATTCTCTGATTTTCTTAGTCGATTACCTTGCTAATTGCGATTGTGAAGGGTGATTCTTTGTGCTTATCCTATCATGTGTAAGGTTTATTAAATGTTCGAATATGTCAATATGGCAGTATGTGCTACTAAATGGAAGAATGTTAACGTACCCTAATGTGGGAATGTATCTAATTGCTAAGGGCCGAGTGTGGAAAATGATGAAAAGAAACTGTGGATTGATTTAAATAATGATGGAAACACCATATATGAATTACTGTTTGGTAAGGATTATTGTGCCTTGACTTCATATAGTTGTTGGTTGATATGAACTTACTTTCTTGATGATAAAGATCTCTTTGATATAATTGTTGGTTATTGTTGCTATCAAATATGATTGTACGGTGGGATCGGGTTGCGCACCACAACACGAAGTAATAAGGGTGGAGAGGTAATAAGGGTGAAGTGTGATTGTACGGTGGGATCGGGTTGTGCGCTGCAACATAAAGTAATAAGGGTGGAGAGGAAATACGAGTGAAATGTGAATGTATGGTGGGATTGGGTTGCGCGCCGCAACAGATGAACAATTGAAATGAGTAACTGTGGAATCTTCATTTGTGATTTTTTGTATATCTGTATGGTACTTGTGTGGTTACCCTGACTGTCTTCCAGTTGTGTACTGTTTGATTTTACTTAGAATAAACTTTGTTCATACATACTAGTAATATTCAAAGGTACTAACTTCCCTTTTGCCGGGGACGCTACATCTTTTATGTGGATGTAGGTGGTTCCACAGCAGGTAGCTCAGATCGCCGATAGTGGTGCCTCCCTTCCGTTCCTTCAGCAGATTCGGTGAGCCCCATTTCCTCTCGGGGCCGTGTGTAGTCTATATCATCTCTTTTGTATATGTTATGTCTTCTAAGGTATAGCCGGGGCCTTGTTTTCGGCAAGTATTGTGTAAACT
The DNA here is from genome assembly GCA_005239525.1 of Nicotiana knightiana. Lineage (NCBI taxonomy): Eukaryota > Viridiplantae > Streptophyta > Magnoliopsida > Solanales > Solanaceae > Nicotiana > Nicotiana knightiana. Next base: position 40,726 of record ML372479.1, read on the forward strand.
CTTAGTATTATTAGAGGCTCCGTAGACATGATATGGGTGGTACATATATGTATTTTGGGCAGTAATTGTGTTTACTAGTAATCGTGGTCCGAATCGGAATTATTGTATGTTTTGTGATTACCAAATGTTGAAAGGATAAAGGATGAAATGAACTCAAATGGTAAATTCATGCTTAAACTCTAAATTGCATTCATGTGGAATAATGTATATTGTAATCACGGGGTAACGCGTTAGGCAGGAAAGGCAATCCAGGTCCGCTTGACCAGGATCATCCGGTTGGGCGCCGGTCTCGTTCCTCGATTTTGGGGAGTGACAAACTTGGTATCAGAGCCCGGTTTTTAAGGTGTCCTAGTATGTCTCGAAGCCGTGTCTAGTAGATCCCTTCTTATCGGTGTGTTGTCGACCACATCTACAATTAGGGGGCTGCATGGACATTTAGGAAAATACCTTTTCATTGTTACTTTGTATCGTGCGATGAAGTGGAAGGTGAGAACATCTTTATCTAACTCGTGAATTGTCCCAATTTTCAGTAAATGGCACCCAAGAAGAGAGCTCGACTCAGCCCAGAGGCCAATGCCACATCAAGAGTGGCCACAAATTCTCCAGCTGGTGGTTCGGGTGTGAATGATTCCCAGGCCACAAACCAACCCGACTCCTCCACTCTAGGACAGACTACCCCTGTTCCTACTCCAGCGGAGGGTGCTGAAATCCCTACTGCTGACGTTCCTGATCGCTCCTCAGCCCCAGCTTCCGGTACCGGTATTTCTGATGGGGACCTCAGGGGAGCTATTCAGATGTTGACTCAGCTAGTGGCCTCCAAGGCCTAAAGATCTCATGTTGCCCCTGCGTCCTCTAGCGAGCAAGGGGATTCTTCAGGTTCCAGAGTCAACCAGTTTACGCGGTTAGCCCCTCCAGAGTTCACATGCACCAACCTAGAGGCAGATCCTCAGGACTTTATAGATGAAATGTACAAGACTCTCCGGGTTATGAAGGCTACAGAGACAGAGGGTGTTGAGTTGGCTTCCTATAGGCTAAAGGGAGCGGCGTATTCGTGGTTTGAGATGTGGGAGGGTTCCCGTGGGGAGGGAAGCCCTCCGACGAGGTGGGATGAGTTTGTTGATGACTTCATGGATCATTTCTTGTTTGTCGAGACTATGGAAGCCCGTGCTACGGAGTTTGAGGTCCTTAAGCAGGGCAACATGAGTGTGTGGGAGTACCACATGGAGTTCGTGCGCCTGTCCAAATATGCCATCCACATGATGCCGACCATGAAGGCCAGAGTTCGACGGTTTGTTCAGGGCCTTGGTCCCTTAGTTGTTAATGAAGCTGCTACAGCTGCCTTGCATGCAGATATGAATAATGGGAAGATCGTGGGATTCACCCAGGCTACAGAGGCTTGGAAGTTGAAGATAAGGATGGAGAGAGAGAGTGGTAGTAGGGCCCGGTCAGCGGGCAACCCTGGGAGTTCAGTTGCAGGTGGGAGATCAGCCCTTGGGAGAGGGTCATCAGGGCCATCCCAGTACTATGCTCAACCCTCATCCAGTGCCCCGTCATCAGGGCACAATTATCAGCAGGGAGGTCGCTTTGGACCAGGTTCAGATAGCAGGAGGTTCCATCAATCAGGTCGTTCAGGTAGAAGGTTCCAGCAACAGCGGAGGGCCCCATGCCCCAAGTGTGGGTGGTTTCATTCTGAGCCTTGTTACTTGGATATACCGGTGTGCTATAGATGTAGAGAGAGATAGTCCATATCCAGCGATACTGCCGCTCACCCAGTCAGGGTGCGGGTAGGGGTACTGCTCAGCCATCCAGCTCTTCAGCCGCTACATCTTCAGCAGGGCGCTGTGCAACTAGGTGTGGAGCACGGGGTCGAGGGGGACCCAATCGGTTCTATGCTTTGAGTGGTCGCCAGAGTGCGAAGGCTTCCCTAAATGTCGTCACAGGTATTCTGACTGTCCAAATGCATTATGTTTATACTCTTATTGATCCCGAGTCTTCATTGTCTATGTTACTCCATTTATTGCTTCAAGTTTTGGGATAGAACCCGAACAGCTTCATGAGCCGTTCTCTGTGTCGACCCCGGTTGGTGATTCTATTACGGCCGCGCAAGTCTATAAGAATTGTGTTGTCACGGTGTGTGGTCGGGATACCACAACCGATCTTATTGAGCTAGGAATTGTGGATTTTGGTGTTATCATGGGAATGGATTGGCTCTACTCGTGCTTTGCTAAATTCGATTGCCGAACCAGAATTATGAGGCTCGAGTTTCCTAACGAACCAGTTATCGAATGGAAGGGGAATGATGTCGTGCCGAGGGGTAGGTTTATTTCTTACATCAAGGCAAATTATCAGGAAGGGGTGTGTCTACCATTTGGTCCGGGTTGCGGACACCACTTCAGAGGTGCCTGCTCCCTAGTCCGTGCCGGTTGTGAATGAGTATCTAGAAGTATTTCTGGATGAGCTTCCTGGAGTTCCGCCAGATAGAGAGATTGAATTCAGGATTGATGTATTGCCAGATACGCAGCCAATATCTATTCCACCCTACAGGATGGTGCCAACGGAACTGAGAGAGTTGAAAGAAAAATTGAAAGATCTATTGGAAAAGGGTTTCATTCGGCCAAGTGTGTTGCCTTGGGGCGCACCAGTTCTTTTTGTTTGGAAGAAGGATGGGTCGCTTCAGATGTGTATTGATTATCAGCAGCTCAACAAGGTCACTATCAAAAACAAATATCCATTGACTCTGATAGATGATTTGTTCGACCAGTTTCAAGGTGCTAGGTTCTTCTCAAAGATTGATTTACGGTCCGGGTATCACCAGTTTAAGATCAGGGAGCAGGATATTCCTAAGACCGCCTTCAGGACCCGTTATGGGCACTTCGAATTTCTGGTAATGTCTTTTGGGCTAACCAATGCCCCTGTAGCTTTTATGGATCTTATGAATCAAGTTTTCAAACCGTTTCTTGACTTCTTCGTGATTGTCTTCATTGATGACATCCTTGTTTATTCGCGGAGCCAGGAAGATCATGTTAATCACCTCAGGGCAGTTCTGCAGACCCTTCATCAGCACCGATTGTATGTGAAGTTTTCAAAATGTGAGTTTTAGCTAGAATCGGTCACCTTTTTGGGCCATGTTGTTTCCAGGGAAGGGATTCAGGTTGATCCCCAAAAGATGCAGCAGTAAAGGATTGGACTAGACCGACGATCCCAACAGAGATTCGCAGTTTCTTGGGTCTAGCTGGGTATTATCGAAGATTTTTTGAAGGATTCTCTACTCTTGCCTCCCCACTAAGTTGACGTAGAAAGCAGTAAAGTTCTAGTGGTCCGATGCTTGTGAAAAGAGTTTTCAGGAATTGATATTGAGATTGACTTCGGCACCAGTGTTGAAATTGCCAGAGGGTACAAAGGAATTTGTGGTTTATTGTGATGCTTCAAGGGTTGGTTTGGGGTGTGTGTGTTGATGCAGTGCAGGAAGGTTATAGCGTATGCTTCTAGGAAACTCAAGAATCACGAGAAGAATTATCTGAGACATGATTTGTAGCTAGCAGCGGTCGTGTTTGCACCGAAGATCTGGCGGCATTATCTTTATGGGGTCCATGTGGACGTGTTCACAGACCACAAGAGTCTTCAATACTTATTCAAGCAGAATGAGTTAAACTTAAGGCAGCGAAGATGGTTGGAGTTGCTCAAGGATTATGATATGAATATTTTGTACTATCCGGGGAAAGCGAATGTGGTGGCCGACGCCCTTAGTCGGAAGTCCATGGGTAGCTTGGCTCATTTGGAAGCAGATCAGAGGTCTTTGGCTCAGGAGGTTTATCAGTTGGCTAGTATGGGGGTCTGTCTTTTGATCTCAAACCAAGGGGATGTCGTGGTGCGTAATGGAGCAGAATCTTCACTTGTAACGGAAGTCAAGGAAAAGAAATTCAGAGATCCAGCATTGGTACAGTTGAGAGGCAATCCTAAATCACAAGACCTCGGCATTTTTGCTCGGCAATGATGACGGTGTTTTGTGGTGCCAAGGGAGGCTATGTATTCCGGACGTGGATGATCTTCGGGAAAGGGTAATGGCAGAGGCTCACAATTCTAGGTATTTAGTACACCCAGGTTCTACTAGGATGTATCATGATCTCAAAAAGATTTATTGGTGGAATGGTATGAAGAGGGGTGTGGCGGACTTTTTGGCTAGGTATCCGAATTGTCAGCAAGTGAAGGCCGAGCATCAGAGGCCCGGTGGGATGACGCAGCTTATGGAAATACCAATGTGGAAATGGGAGATGATCAATATGGACTTTGTGGTAGGGTTACCCCGCACTCAGCGCAAGTTCGACTCAATTTGGGTGATAGTGGATCGACTCACGAAATCAGCTCACTTTGTGCTAGTCAAGTCCACCGATACTGTAGAACATTACGCTCAGTTGTATATCAAGGAAATAGTTAGACTCTATGGCACTCTAATTTCTATTATCTCGGATCGAGGGGCCCAGTTCACAGCTAACTTTTGGAGGAAATTTCAGCAAGGTTTGGGTACTCAGGTAAATCTCAACACAACTTTCCACCCACAGACGGACGGTCAAGCGGAGCGGAATATTCAAATGCTTGAAGATATGTTACGAGCTTGCGTTTAAGATTTCAAGGGTAGTTGGGATGATACTTGCTGCTTATAGAGTTTGATTACAATAACAACTTCCACGCTAGTATTCAGATAGCCCCATTTGAGGCATTGTACGGAAGAAGGTGTAGGTCTCCAATTGGATGGTTCGAAGTTGGTGAAACGGAATTGCTAGGCTCGCAAATCGTGCAGCAGGCTATGGGAAAAGTTAGAGTCATTCAGGAGAGGATGAAAACTGCTCAGAGTACAGAAATCCTATGCGGACGTTCGCCGTAGGGATTTGGAGTTTCAAGTAGATGATTGGGTGTTCTTGAAGATATTGTAAAGACCCGTAAAATTTCATGGATAAAAATAATTCCCAAATAGGTCCCCGTGTTGTTATAACTTTACAAATTTTTAAAACAGACCCTTTTTGAGTAAAATGTACTTGGACAGTTTGCTGTCCATTTTGAGGACAGCTATGCGGCCAAGAATGCGATCGTATTTCTCGAATGCGGGCCGCATAGTTGTCCTCTTGCACCTTGATTTTTGCGGAGGGAGTTATGCGACGCACTACGCGATCGCATAACATGTATGCGGACCGCATAGTGGTCACATACCTGGGCAGTCTGCTTTTCTTTTTGACCTATTTGAGGGCCATTTATGCGACAAGAATGCAGACCGCATAGCAATAATGCGATCGCATTCCTGACCGCATTTCTACTTCGGGACTTTTAAAATTCTAATTTATATACCCGACCCCCAGTTCATTAAAACACTTACCCCCTTCTATTTTAACGATTTTCTGAACAAAATAGAGAGAGGGAAGAGAGAGTTCTTGAGAGAGAAGGTTCCATCTTCACCAAAATTGATTCTTCTCTATCACTCGGGCCTGGAAGTTATTGAGTAATTGTCATCTTCTTCACTCTAAGAGGTGAGTCCCCACCCCATTTCCTTTTAATTCGCAGGTTTTGGCTAAAAAGGGAAGAACACATAAATTGATTCTTGGAGATAAAAGCCGATACCTTGCATGCATGTAAGTTAAACTCCCTAATCTAGTAAAGAGAAACAAGTTTGGATAATTATTCACAAAAAGGGTGTTAGTAATCTAAGGGGATCACATAGCGTTCGATAAAATGCCTAAATGAGTTCGAGTTATGTTTATGGTTCCTAATTCTAAGTGAAATATGTCACATTGTGGAATAGATTGACGGTGCTAGACGGTTCAGTGATTTGTGATAAAAAAAATTAAAGGGGAATTCTGATTCAAGGTATGTATGGCTAACTTTAATCTTTGTAGATTCATCTTGTTGGTGTCCGAGCACTCGATATGAAATTCTTACTTGAGCATATGTGAATTGATTGTCCTGTTGTGTCGAGGTGTAAGATTTCGTTCTTTGAATTTCTTAGTTGATTACCATGTTATATGAGCTTGTGAAAAGGTGATTCTTTGTGCTTATTCTATCACGTTCAAAGCTCGTTAAATGTTGAATACATCGGTATGAGAGGATGTGTTGCAAAGCGAAAGAAATGATAACGAATCAAATAGTTGAATGTATCTAAGGGCTAAATGTTGTGTAGTAAATAATGGAAAGGAAATGGGGATAAACTAATTGAGCTATATGTTGATGGCATACCATATATGACTCACTGTTTGATAAAGATTTCTGTGGCCTTGATTTCATATGGTTACTTGGTTGTTACGAATGGATATCCTTGATGATGAGAATCTTTGTGATTGCATTGTTGATAGATGTTGCTATTAATTACATTGTTGAACGTATCAAAGTGGTAAAGGTTGTGTAGAAAATGATGAAAGTAAATATGGACTGATTTTATTGAGTTAAATGATTGTGGCAACACCATATATGAATTACTGATTGGTAAGGATCATTGTGCCATGATTTCACATAGTTATTAGTTGATATGAACTTATGTTCTTCATGATGAAGATCCTTGTGATATAATTGTTGGTGGTTGTCGCTGTGAGATGTGATTGTACGGTAAGATCGGGTTGCACGCCGCAACAGAATTGTAAGGTGGGATCGGGTTGCACGCTGCAAAGGAATTGTAATGTGGGATCGGGTTGCACACCGTAACAAAATTGTAAAGTGGGATCGGGTTGCACGCCACAATCGAATTGTAAGGTGGGATCGGGTTGCACGTCGCAACAGAAGTAATAAGGGTGTAATTTGATTGTGAGATGGGATCGGGTTGCACGCTGCAACAGAAGAAATAAGGGTGGAATATGATTGTAAGGTGGGATCGGGTTGCGCGCCGCAACAAGGGAACAATTGAAATAAGAAAATGTGAAAACCTCATTTGTGATTCTCTGTATCCCTGTGCAATATTTGTTTGGGTTTCTTTAACTGCCTCTTATATGTGTATTGTTTGATTTTACATAGAGTAAAGTTTGTCTACACATGCTAGTACTATTCAATGGTACTAACGTCCTTTTTGTCGAGGGCGCTACATCTTTTATATGGATGTAGGTGGTTCTATAGCAGGTAGCTTGGTCCGCCATTAGTGATGCCTCCTCTTCATCTCTTCAGCAGTTCTAGTGAGCCCCATTTCCTCTCGGGGCCGTGTATGGACCATATCATTCTGTTTTGCTTATGTTGTAAAAGGTATAGCCATGGCCTTATTACCGGCAAGTCTATGTAAACTCCTAGTACTCTTAGAGGCTCTATGACACTGTGTGGGTGTATATATATAGATTTTGGGTAGTAGTTGTAATTATTTGGAATCGGGGTCCCGTGATGGAAATGTTGTGTTTAATTTCTATAATTTTTGGATAATCAAAGGAATGGAGCTTTAAAAGAGGAAAATGGAAATTTTGTTGTAAATTCATTATAAATTTGTATATTGTGCACGGGGTAACGCGTTGGGTAGGAAAGGCAATCCAGGTCCGCTTGACCGGAATCATCCGGTTAGGTGCCTCTCTCGTCCCTCGGTTTTGAGGCGTGAAAAACTTGGTATCAGAGCCTAAGGTTTTTAAAAGTGTCCTAGGATGTCTCTGAGCCATATCTAGTAGAGCCCTTCTTATCGGTGTGTTGTCGACCACATCTATAATTAGGGGGCTGTATGGACATTTAGGAAAGTACCCTTTTATTGCAATTCTATATCGTGCGATGTGGTGAAAGGTGAGGTTTTCTATCTCTAACTCGTGCACTGTTCCAATTTTCAGTAAATGACACCCAAGAAGAGAGCCCGACTCAGCCCAGAGGCCAATGCCACCCTAGGAGTGGTCGTAAATTCCTTATTTGATGGTGCGGGTGAGAATGATTCCCCGACCCTAAATCTGCCTGACTCTTCCATCCCAGGCTTGGATATTCCTATTCCTGCTCCAGCGGAGGGTACTACAGTCCTTCCTGCTGATGTTCCTGACCCTTCCTCAGTCCCAGCTTCCGGTCCTGGTATTTCTGATGGGGACCTCAGATGAGCTATTCAGATGTTGACTCAGCTAGTGGCCTCCCAGGCCCAAAGATCACATGCTGCCCATGCATCCTCTAGCGAGTAAGGGGATTCTTCAGGTTTCAGGGTCAACCAGTTTCTGCGGTTAGCCCCTCCAGAGTTCACAGGCACCGACCCAGAGGCTGATCCTCAGGAGTTCATTGATGAGATGTGCAAGACCCTCCGAGTTATGAGGGCTACTGAGACAGAGGGGGTTGAGTTGGATTCCTATCGTCTGAAGGGAGCGGCATATTCGTGGTTTGAAATGTGTGAGAGTTACCGTGGAGAGGGGAGCCCTCCGGCGAGGTGGGAGGAGTTTGTGAATTCCTTTATGGATCATTTCTTGCCTGCCAAGATTATGGCAGCCCGTGCTACAGAGTTTGAGGCCCTTAAGCAGGGAAACCTGAGTGTGGGAGTATCATATGGAGTTCGTGTGCTTTTCCAAATATGCTGTTCACATGGTGTCTACTATGGAGGCTAGAGTTCATCGATTTATTCAGGGCCTTGGTCCCTTGGTTATTAATGAAGTTGCTGCAACTGCTCTGCATTCAGATATAAACTAAAGGAAGATTGTGGGATTTTCCCAAGATACGGAGGCTCAGAAATTAATGATAAGAATGGAAAGAGAGAGTAGTAGTAGGGCCCGGTCAGCGGGCAACCCTGGGAGTTCAGTTGGAGGAGGGAGATCAGCCCTTGGGAGAGGGTCATCAGGGCCATCTCAGTCCTATGCTCAGTCCTCAGCCAATGCACCGTCGCCAGGGCACAGTTATCATCAAGGAGGTCACGTTGGACCTAGTTCAGACAACAGGAGGTTCCATCAGTCTGGTCATTCAGGTGGGAGGTTCCAGCAACAGCGGAGGGCCCCATGCCCTAATGTGGGAGGTTTCATTCTGAGCCCTGTTACTTGGACATACCGGTATGTTATAGGTGCGGAGTAAGAGGCCATGTTCAGCGAGACTGTCATGCACCCCGACAGGGCAGGAGTAGGGGCACCGCTCAGCCATCCAGTTCTTCAGCTGCTACATCTTCAACACGCCCTCCAGCCCACGACTCTCCAGCTCTAGCAGGGCGCGGTGAAGCTAGGGGTGGAGCACGGGGTCAAGGGGGACCCAGTCGGTTTATTCTTTGAGTGGTTGGCAGAGTGCGGAGGATTCTCCAAATGTTTCCACAGGTATTCTGACTGTTCAGTCACATGATGTTTATGCTCTTATTGATCCCGGGTCTTCTTTGTCATATGTTACTATATTTATTACTTCAAGTTTTAGGATAGAACCCGAACAACTTTCTGAGCCATTCTCTGTGTCGACTCCGGTTGGTGATTCTATTACGACCGTACGAGTCTATAGGAATTGTGTTGCCACGGTGCGTGGTCGGGATACCACAGCCAATTTTATTGAGTTAGTAATGATAGATTTTGATGTAATTATGGGGATGGATTGGCTCTATTCGTGCTTTGCTAAACTCGACTGCCAAACCAGAATTATGAGGCTCGAGTTTCCTAATGAATCAGTTATCGAGTGGGAGGGGAATGATGTTGTGTCAAGAGGTAGATTTATTTCCTACCTTAAGGCCTCAAAGATGATCAGAAAAGGGTGCATCTACCATTTGGTCCGGGTTGCGGACACCACTTCAGAGGTGCTTGCTCCCGAATCTGTACCTGTTGTGAATGAATTTCTTGAAGTATTTCCGGACGAGCTTCCTGGGATTCCACCAGATAGAGAGATCGATTTCAGGATTGATGTATTGCTAGATACACAACCAATATCTATTCCACCCTTCTGAATGGCATCCAACAGAATTTAGATAGTTAAAAGAGAAATTGAGAGATTTATTAGAAAAAGGTTTCATTCGGCCAAGTGTGTCGCCTTAGGGCGCACCGGTTCTTTTTTTCAGAAAGAAAGATGGATTGCTTCAGATGTGTATTGATTATCGGCAGCTCAACAAGGTCACCATAAAAAACAAATACCCATTGCCTCAGATATATGATTTGTTCGACCAGTTGCAAGGTGCTAAGTTCTTCTCAAAGATTGATTTGCGGTCAGGGAGAAGGAAATTTCTAAGACTGCCTTCAGGACTAGATATGGGCACTTTGAATTTCTGGTAATGTCTTTTGGGCTAACCAACGCCCCAGCAGCTTTTATGGATCTTATGAATCGGGTTTTCAAACCGTTTCTTGACTCCTTTTTGATTGTCTTCATTGATGATATCCTTGTTTATTCGCGAAGTCATGAAGATCATGCTACTCACCTCAGGGCAGTTCTGCTGACTCTTAATCAACACCAGTTCTATGAAAATTTTCAAAATGTGAATTTTGGCTAGAATCAGTCACCTTTTTGGGCCATGTTGTTTCCAGGGAAGGGATTCAGGTTGATCCTCAGAAGATTGCAGCAGTAAAGGATTGGCCTAGACCAACGACCCCGATAGAGATTCGCAGTTTCTTGGGTTTGGCTGGATATTATCGGAGGNTATTTATTACTTCAAGTTTTAGGATAGAACCCGAACAACTTTCTGAGCCATTCTCTGTGTCGACTCCGGTTGGTGATTCTATTACGACCGTACGAGTCTATAGGAATTGTGTTGCCACGGTGCGTGGTCGGGATACCACAGCCAATTTTATTGAGTTAGTAATGATAGATTTTGATGTAATTATGGGGATGGATTGGCTCTATTCGTGCTTTGCTAAACTCGACTGCCAAACCAGAATTATGAGGCTCGAGTTTCCTAATGAATCAGTTATCGAGTGGGAGGGGAATGATGTTGTGTCAAGAGGTAGATTTATTTCCTACCTTAAGGCCTCAAAGATGATCAGAAAAGGGTGCATCTACCATTTGGTCCGGGTTGCGGACACCACTTCAGAGGTGCTTGCTCCCGAATCTGTACCTGTTGTGAATGAATTTCTTGAAGTATTTCCGGACGAGCTTCCTGGGATTCCACCAGATAGAGAGATCGATTTCAGGATTGATGTATTGCTAGATACACAACCAATATCTATTCCACCCTTCTGAATGGCATCCAACAGAATTTAGATAGTTAAAAGAGAAATTGAGAGATTTATTAGAAAAAGGTTTCATTCGGCCAAGTGTGTCGCCTTAGGGCGCACCGGTTCTTTTTTTCAGAAAGAAAGATGGATTGCTTCAGATGTGTATTGATTATCGGCAGCTCAACAAGGTCACCATAAAAAACAAATACCCATTGCCTCAGATATATGATTTGTTCGACCAGTTGCAAGGTGCTAAGTTCTTCTCAAAGATTGATTTGCGGTCAGGGAGAAGGAAATTTCTAAGACTGCCTTCAGGACTAGATATGGGCACTTTGAATTTCTGGTAATGTCTTTTGGGCTAACCAACGCCCCAGCAGCTTTTATGGATCTTATGAATCGGGTTTTCAAACCGTTTCTTGACTCCTTTTTGATTGTCTTCATTGATGATATCCTTGTTTATTCGCGAAGTCATGAAGATCATGCTACTCACCTCAGGGCAGTTCTGCTGACTCTTAATCAACACCAGTTCTATGAAAATTTTCAAAATGTGAATTTTGGCTAGAATCAGTCACCTTTTTGGGCCATGTTGTTTCCAGGGAAGGGATTCGGGTTGATCCCCAAAAGATTGCAGCGGTAAAGGATTGGCCTAGNTCAAAATGTGAATTTTGGCTAGAATCAGTCACCTTTTTGGGCCATGTTGTTTCCAGGGAAGGGATTCAGGTTGATCCTCAGAAGATTGCAGCAGTAAAGGATTGGCCTAGACCAACGACCCCGATAGAGATTCGCAGTTTCTTGGGTTTGGCTGGATATTATCGGAGGTTCGTGGAGGGATTCTCTACCCTCACCTCCCCATTGACTAAGCTGATGCAGAAAGCGGTTAAGTTTCAGTGGTCCGACGCTTGCGAAAAGAGTTTTCAATAATTGAACTCAAGATTGACTTCGGCCCTAGTGTTGACCTTACCAGAAGGTACAGAAGGGTTTGTGGTGTACTGTGATGCTTCAAGGGTTGGTTTGGGGTGTGTATTGATGCAATGTGGTAAGGTAATAGCGTATGCTTCAAGACAGCTCAAGAATCACGAGAAGAATTACCCGACACATGATTTGGAGCTCGCGGCGGTTGTGTTTGCATTGAAGATATGGCGGCATTATCTTTATGGGGTCCATGTGGACGTGTTCACAGACCACAAGAATCTTCAGTATTTATTCAAACAAAAGGAGTTGAACTTAAGGCAGCGGAGGTGGTTAGAATTGCTCAAGGATTATGACATGAATATTTTGTACCATCCAGGGAAGGCGAATGTGGTATCCGACAATCTTAGTTGGAAATCCATGGGTATCTTGGCTCATTCGGAAGCAGGTCAGAGGCCTTTGGCTCGGGAGGTTTATCAGTTGGCCAGTCTGGGGTTATGTCTTTCAGCCTCAGATGAAGGGAATGTCATGGCGCGTAATGGAGCGGAGTCTTCGCTTGTAGCAGAAGTCAAGGGAAAGCAATTCAGGGATCTAGATTTGGCACAGTTGAGAGAAGCAATTCTGAAGCACAAGGCTACAACATTTTCACTCGGCAATGATGACGCTATTTTGAGGTGCCAAGAGAGGCTATGTGTTCCGAATGTGGATGATCTTCGGGAGAGAGTTATGGAAGAGGCTCAAAATTCTAGGTATACCGTACACCCAGGTTCTACGAAGATGTATCACGATCTCAAGGAAATTTATTTGTGGAATGGTATGAATAGGGGTGTGGAGGACTTTATGACTAGGTGTCCAAATTGTCAGCAAGTGAAGGCCGAGCATCAAAGGCCCGACGGTTTGGCACAGCTTATGGAAATACCGACGTGGAAATGGGAGATGATCAATATGGACTTTGTGGTAGGGTCACCCCGCACTCAGCGCAAGTTCGACTCAATTTGGGTGATAGTGGATCGACTCACGAAATCAGCTCACTTCTTGCCAGTCAAGTCCACCGATACTGCAGAACAGTACGCTCAGTTGTATATCAAGGAATAGTCAGACTCCATGGCTTCCCAGTTTATATTATCTCGGATCGAGGGGCCCAGTTCACAGCTAACTTTTGGAGGAAATTTTAGCAAGGTTTGGGTACTCAGGTAAATCTCAGCACAACATTCCACCCACATACTGATGGGCAGGCAGAGCGAACCATTCAGACGCTTGAAGATATGTTACAAGATTGTGTATTAGATTTCAAGGGTAGCTGGGATGATCACTTGCCGCTTATAGAATTTTCTTATAATAAAGTTTCCATGCTAGTATTCAGATGGCCCCATTTGAGGCATTATACGGAAGGAGGTGTTGACTCCGAGTGTATGGTTTGAGGTTGGCGAGGCGGAACTGCTAGGAACGGATCTTGTGCAGCAAGCTATGGAAAAAGTTAAAGTCATCCAGGAGAGGATGAAGACTGCTCAGAGTCGCCATTGTGCCGGTTGAGACCATTTAAATTAATGAAAAGTTGTCATATGCAGAGGTTCCGGTTGCTATTCTTGATAGGCAAGTCCACAAAATTAAGGAATAAAGAGATTGCTTCTGTTAAAGTGTTATGGCGAAGTCAAAAATTCGATGAAGCCACATGGGAAGTGGAAAATGAAATAAAAGAGAAATATCCCCACTTGTTTGAATAAGTCCGATAGTGGTTTAGAAAGTTGTCATCTCTAAGCAATTACATTGGTGTCAAATTTTGTGCAAGAATACTCCATTCCCCTAAGTTACCCTACTATTGTGACCTCTCAAACTTTGTGCCATAAATGTATATGTTGTTGTGATTATTTGAATTATGTGCAACTCATTGTAATAGCTGAATTATGTGCAACTCGTTGTAATAGCTGAATTATGTGCAACTCATTGTAATAGTTGAATTATGTGCAAGTTTGTGGAGTTAACCGGACTATGTGAGGCTTGTGGAAGTAATTGAATTATATGTAGCTTGTTGAAATGACCAGATTATATGCAAGTCTATAGGGTAACTGAAAATGTGTGGAATTGGTTAAAATGTGTTTGGGGGGCTCTCTGACAGGTAGATAGGCCTAATTACAAAGGAAACTCTGGCGAAATTTTCAGGAAATTATTGGAGTTAGTGAAAATTTGGGGGTTGGTTTATTTTGTGTTTTCCTACTCTAGTGATTCCCCGATCCTCATTCAAGGATGAATGATTTTAAGTGGGGGAGAATGTAAAGACCCGTAAAATTTTATGGCTAAAAATAATGCCCAAATAGGTCCCCCGTATTTTTATAACTGTAGAAATTCTTAAAACGGACCCTTTTTGAGTAAAAAGTATCTCGAGACTTAAAAGATATAATTTTCTAGATTTGCGCAGGTCTGCGGTCCATTATGTGATCGCAGATCAGGTATGCGGACCGCATAGTGGTCGCATACTTGGACAGTTTGCTGTCCATTTTGAGGACAACTATGCAGCCAAGAATGCGATCGCATTTCTCGAATGCGGGCCGCATAGTTGTCGCATTCTTGCACCTTGATTTTTGCGGAGGGAGTTATGCGATGCACTATGCGATCACATAACATGTATGCGAACCGCATAGTGGTCGCATACCTGGGCAGTATGCTTTTCTTTTTGGACCATTTGAGGGCCATTTATGCGATAGGAATGCGCACCGCATAGCAGTAATGCGATCGCATTCTTGACCGCATTTCTACTTCGGGACTTTTAAAATTCTAATTTATATACCCGATCCCCAGTTCATTAAAACACTTACTCCCTTCCATTTTAACGATTTTCTGAATAAAATAGAGAGAGGGAAGAGAGAGTTCTTGAGAGAGAAGGTTCCATCTTCACCAAAATTGATTCTTCTCTATCACTCGGGCCTGGAAGTTATTGAGTAATTGTCATCTTCTTCACTCTAAGAGGTGAGTCCTCACCACATTTCCTTTTAATTCACAAGTTTTGGCTAAAAAGGGTAGAACACATAAATTGATTCTTGGAGATAAAAGCCGATACCTTGCATGCATGTAAGTTAAACTCCCTAATATGGTAAAGGGAAACAAGTTTGGATAATTATTCACAAAAAAGGGGTTAGTAATATAAGGGGGTCACATAGCGTTCGATAAAATGCCTAATTGAGTTCGAGTTATGTTTATGGTTCGTAATTCTAAGTGAAACATGTCATATTGTGGAATAGATTGACGGTGCTAGACGGTCCAGTGATTTGTGATAAAAAAAATTAAAAGGGAATTCCGATTCAAGGTATGTATGGCTAACTTTAATCTTTGTAGAATCATCTTGTTGGTGTCCGAGCACTCGATATGAAATTCTTACTTGAGCATATGTGAACTGATTGTCCTGCTGTGTCGAGGTGTAAGATTTCGTTCTCTGAATTTCTTAGTCGATTACCATGTTATATGAGCTTGTGAAAAGGTAATTCTTTGTGCTTATTCTATCACGTGCAAAGCTCGTTAAATGTTGAATACATCGGTATGAGAGGATGTGCTGCAAAATGAAAGATATGATAACGAATCAAATTGTTGAATGTATCTAAGCTAAATGCTGTGTAGTAAATAATGGAAAAGAAACAGGGATAAACTAATTGAGCTATATGTTGATGGCATACCGCATATGACTCACTGTTTGATAAAGATTTCTGTGGCCTTGATTTCATATGGTTACTTGGTTGTTACGAATGGATATCCTTAATGATGAGAATCTTTGTGATTGAATTGTTGATAGATGTTGCTATTAATTACATTGTTGAACGTATCAAAGTGCTAAAGGCTGTGTAGCAAATGATGAAAGTAAATATGGACTGATTTTATTGAGTTAAATGATTGTGGCAACACCATATATGAATTACGGATACGTAAGGATCATTTGCCTTGATTTCACATAGTTATTGGTTGATATGAACTTATGTTCTTCATGATGAAGATACTTGTGATATAATTGTTGGTGGTTATTTCTGTGAAATGTGATTGTACGGTGGGATCAGGTTGCACGCCGTAACAGAATTGTAAGGTGGGATCCGGTTGCACGCCGCAACAGAATTGTAAGGTGGGATCGGGTTGCACACCGCAACAGAATTGTAAGGTGGGATCGGGTTGCACGCCGCGACAGAAGTAATAAGGGTGTAATGTGATTTTGAGATGGGATTGGGTTTCACGCCGGAACAGAAGAAATAAGGGTGGATGTTGGTCCCAAACTCCCACGCAAGTATACGTGGTCGTAGCAAGTAATATAATGTTAAATCGAATGTCGAACCCACAGGGACTTGCGTAAACTACTTGCTGAATCACTCTAATTGTTATTAAATCAAGCCAAAATAAAATCCAGGAATGTAACTAATTTATACTACGAATATATGGAATAACTAATTATCAAGTACGAAAGTATTATTTTGTATTCAGTAGAGGCAAATATTCCAGGGTTGTGATCAATTCACCACCCGTATTGCATTCTAATTAACTCTCCCCTTCATATAATTCACTCATGGTTGCTAATTAATCGATAAACGCTCTCATAGCCTTCTCCTGAAGCACTACTCACCTATTCCCAATAGATTAACGCTTATATTCCAATGAAATTAATCTATTAGAATGCACTAAGATTACGATGTTTAATTAAGTACGGTGACTAGGTATATTCCTATCCTAACCACAAATTCGCTCCCCTGAAGGGTTAAGATCGCGCTCTCTTCAATTCTTCTCTAACTATATATGTCTTTCTCAAGCATAACATAGATAGTATATAGAACCAAATTGTTGGCCAGACAATTAAGCAATTAGACACAGAATTAAAGAAACAACCATATATTGAGTGAACTATAATCAAGGTTAAATTAATGTCGAAGAACAATATCATGGCTAAACCACAACTCCAGAACAATGGGTGTTTAGCAACTCATGCTATAATCAAACAATTGCATAAGTGTTGCATAAAGTAAAAATACTAGAATAAGATGAAGAAAACTGAGAATCCTTCGCTTCCTAATGATCCCGTGTGTATCTTCTCTCCAAAATGGCATACCTTCCCAAAGTTGTGTTTTTGGGTCTATTTATATGTTTTGAGACAAACCCTAAATGTGTAGGATACTTCTAGTCAAATCGTGAAACACTTAAAACCTTCAAAACTCGGACTGGGCCGGATCAGGGACCAGGCGTTACAGGCCAAAGGCCTGACTAACGCCTGGCCAGGTCTGGCGTTATGGGTCAAACGCCCCCCAAATGCCTGGTCTTACCAGGCTTTATAGCCCAAACGCCCGGCTAAAGCCTGGTATGACCAGGTTTTACAACTCAAACGCCCAGTTATCACCGGGTTCACTCCTTTTTGACTCTTGAGCGTATTTTTGACGTTTATGCATCCATTTAGCTCGGCTTCTATCTCCAATTCGCCTACACATGAAATAGACTTCATTATGCACATACGACGTGTATTTTTATCATTAATGCACATAAAATGTAAGGCACATAATGCTTTAAACCATGAATTATAGCCACACATCAACACCCCACACTTAAACATTTGCTCGTCCTCGAGCAATCAAACTACACTCATGAACACAACTTATTAAGCAAATCCCTTAACACGTTATACCAAGAATTTTTAAAACAATTTAAGCACAGAGGTGTAACATCCTCTCCTCAATAATCGACTCACATATACCATTCTTTATTCCCAATCCACTCACTACTATAATATAGAGGTCAACAACATTACCTTTCCTTCATGAATCATGTGCCCTCACCAAATCAAAGAGCGAGTTCCACACACAATGAAATTTAAGAACACTTAGGAAATCAAGATAGAAAGAATTCACTCACTCTCAGAAATAATATTCATATGCCACAACAGATGCACCATATGCTTGCCCGTAGTATACTACTCTACTAATCAAGCTTATTCAGTCTAGGATCAAGTAGGACTTTATTTGGTTGTAATGTAGGGATACATTTAGATATAAGAGTGACTACACCTCCTTAAACACTTTAATACATATACTTTAGCATTCAACCTCAAACTTATATTAAGCCAAACTCCACCTTTACCTCAATGTGTATTACCCCATACTTCTTTAAGTACAATTACATTAAGAGTCACCACTTGTCAAGTAATATATATATATATATATA
>ML372480.1:0-32118 GCA_005239525.1 Nicotiana knightiana
ACAGTTGAAGCGATGAATATCAAAGCAAAATGACGATCGTAAGCGAAGAACGGGAGAGAGAGAGAAAGAGAGTATTTGTGAGTACACAATATTGGATGGAAGTAGAGGAAGCTTGACTACTTGTAGAAGGGTAATATTGTCTTTTCGAAAGGCTTTTAACAAAAAAACGGGTACCGGTGCAAACATAAAAACAAAGCGGGTACAAATTAAAGAGAGGCGCCTAAATAGGGCGCCCCGTGCAATTTTTACTGAACAATCTTGGGAGAAATTTGCTTCAAAGCTTAGAAGTCACTTGCACCTTCTGGATCTGGAAAAAACCACCGGGCTGCATTCCGGTGGAAATGACACCAGGTAGCCACTCTAAAGAGTTGACTATTTAAGAATTAGCCAGTACGTTCTGAATTTCAGTTTTTCAGTTCAAATTTTTGGAACAAAAATGTCTTGAATTGTCCTAACGTTATGATTTTTAATTTTATGTTTCAGGACAAAATAAGTACCGGCTAATCTCTAAATAGCATCCCTTAGAATGACTATCTGTGCACTTCCCCAAGTTCCACCCCGAAATGGAACACGCAACATGCGTCCGGTTCAGCCCGGACCAACATGTGCAACATAGCCACCGCGGGTTCGCCCCCTAATTTCATCCACCCATTCTGAAACACGCTGGACTTGGAATGTGTTCCATTAAGGTTGACGGTCACCTGGACCGATGTCAGCAGCTTCATACTCATTATATACGTTTTTCATACTCATCTTATAAAGTGATTGTGAGTACAAGACTAAACTAAGAACAGATATCCAATCTCCAAAAGGAATGACATGTTAGAAGCAAAACTAGACGTAACTGTAGGGAATATAACCATAAGAAATAGATAATCAGAAAACAGTACCAGAGCATAAGGAAAAAAGAGCATCCACCTTCAATTCTCACTGTAGAGGATAAAAAAATTGAGATTTCAAGATGTTAAAAAATATGAATTACTTGGTACGGATTGTGTGATATGAGACCAAATAACAGATTTACTAAGCCATTGGCTCAAATCCACGCTGAGGATTTTTTCCATACAACAACTACTATGCCCCAAACAAGTTGGGATCAACTATATGAATCTTCACTTCTTTCTTTAAACTCAACTCGTATCATTGTGAATTGACAGGTTTTATACTGGCTGTCAGCCTACCACAACCTTCTTCCTTTACCGAGGCTTGGGACCGATAATGTGAGCAAGCTCAAACAGGAGGTGTTATTACCAATTCTTTCCATATACTGCTTATTTTTGTAGGAACAAAATATTATTTTAAAAACATATGTAGGACCAAAATAGATATTCCTTCTTTTTACATAGTCAGCACTAAGAAAAGGAGGCTTTGCCTCAGAAAATCATAGACTCTATTCTTTATTTACTTGTTCTTTAAGTCTAAGTCACTCAAAATCAATCAAATTCCATGCACACATTACTTACAAATTAAAAGAATTGCAACAGCATGAAGACTATGGCCAAATATAGAACTGCAGTAAAGCTGATACTAGCCATTGCATCCATCAATTTCATCTACAAGGGGCCTAAGCCTTGAAGCAATCTTTACACGTTCTCTGTCGACGGAACCTAAAAAAGCCATGCTCTTATTGCAACATAAATTCATTCAAATTCAACATAAACCTGCAGATGCGATCATGAATCGAACCAGATCAAAACATTCAGCTGTCGACGGAAAAGCTGGAACGTCGACCGCAAACCAAGGAATGCCCATGCGATTAATTACTCTTACCTGCTTCATTGTCAAGCTCTTGCAAGTAATGCAAAATCACCCTACACGAATATGAAGTTGAAAAGAAGAAGCATCTTAGAATCATATTTCTGTTTCGGCAAAATTAGGCTATCAGTTATCCTGAGAGAACACTGAAAATCCAAGCTTCAAATGATTCCACATTGAAGACCAAAATGCAAACACAATTACACAGGCTTCCACAAAGAGAAGTCATTTCAGGCGAATATTACAATGTTAAAACTTTGCAGTTTCCTAAAGTTTCTTTTACTCAAGCAGTCAGAGTCTGCAAGAGCAATGTGATATCATTGATACAAACTGCGGAAAAATGATAATGAAAGATAACTTTTGGCACAATAGAAAAGAGAATGATGTCAAACAGAACAATATGCACATTGAGTACATAACATATTTCCCTTACAAGATTTTGTTTTCTTTTTTTTAATCATAATTTTTCTTCACAAGGTTCCCTTAATCTCACTCTTGTTCATACACATCATACAATTCTTTAACCAGAGTAGCAGACTCTTAATGGACATTGCACCTAATTATTTAGTATTAGCACAAAATGGGCTTACAAATTAACAGCGGATTCTTATAGTTGACCCTTAACTAACTTGGGATTGGAGTTATGTTGCTCGGACTCTCCAAAAATGTTGCCGGGTGCTTGTCAGATTGTCCAAATGTGAAAATTGAATTTGCACATAGATGCAGCACACCAGAAAGCTTTCCAAAGAGCAAAGAGATTAAACCCACACATAGTTCAAGATCTTGCGTTGAACTTGGCAGAGTTTCTTTTAGCTATTAGTTCTGTTTATAATGATTTACCACATCTAAATTAAGAGGAAATTTTTTCAAAAGGGCTTTGGCTCTTTGCAAATGCACCAAGATCATCATTAAGAGGAAATTTATATTACAACAAAAAGGGCAGCCCGGTGCATTAAGCTTTCGCTATGCGCGGGGTCCGGAGAACGACCGGACCACAAGGGTCTAACGTATAGAAAACCAATCAGAAAATCACCGGACAATTCGATAATGTATGGTCCATATGCATATGCACATACATATATCCAGATATTTGAGTTATATTAGAAGTGCAGAAACCATCTTACAGACAATGTTTTGATCTTAACAGCACAGGAATTGTCAGAATAGAAGCTTGTGAAATACAACTAATAGAGAAGCAATAGTCATGGCCAACCAAGCAAATCAACAAAAAGCAAAAAGTAAAGTAAAATTCAGATCACTAACCTGAGCACCGGTAATCATAATTTTCACTTTAAGTCCTATCAAAAGCACTGCTGAATCAGGTAGCAAGCTGAATCAAATTATCTAAGAGAATGCAAGAGTAAGGCAACCTTATCACACCTGTGTAAGAAGTGACATCCAATTTACAATTTTTTTAAAATGGACAAGACGATTCACATGATGCCATTAGACAATACAGAGGAACTTCCTCACATGCAACATCAACCAACACACTTCGGTTGTGATGAAAGAAGAAACCGAGGAACTTGCTTTTAGTAGAATGTGGATAACCAATCAAAGAGATGCCTGCAAAAGGAATAAGAGCTGAAGCATAATTTTTTCAGATATTAAGCAAATCATTAGATGGAATATCATGCTTGAGACCATCATATGATATACTATTCTAATTCTTAATAAAGCAATATTCGATACTTTCTTAATGGTTTTAGTGAAGATATCAATAGCCATGGACAATCAAGCAAACAAACAAAAAGCAAAAAGTAAAGTAAAATTCAGATCAATAACCTGAGCCAGCAGCTGTAGTGGCTTGTCTATACTTCTTGTCTTGAATATACCTAGGAGCACAAACATCCATAATTATCTAAGAGAATGCAAGAGCAAGACAACCTTATCACACCTGCGTAAGAAGTTACATCCAATTTATATATATTTTTTAAAATGGGAAAGGCGAATCACATGATACCATTAGACAACACAGAATAACTTCCTCCCATGCAACATCAAGAAACACACTTCAGTTGTGATGAACGAAGAAACCGAGGAGCTTGCTTTTAGTAGGTGTAGATAACCAATCCAAGAGATGCCTTGAAAAGGAATAAGAGCTAAAGCATAATTTTTTCTGATATGAAGTAAATCATGTGATGGAATATCATGCTTGAGACCAACATATGATATACTATTTTAATTCATAATAAAGCAATATGTGATACTTTCTTAATGGTTTCAGTAAAGATAGCAATAACCATGGCCTACCAAGCAAACAAACAAAAACAAAAAGTTAAAGTAAACTTCTGATCACTAACCTGAGCCAACAGCTATAGCGGCTTGCCAGTACTTCTTGTCTTGAATATACATAGCAGCACAAACGTCCATGAGCTAGTCTCTATTATTCCTAGCTCGGCTACAACATAGCCATCAAAATCCAATTGCAAGAAAAACCTGAGATCTCCAAATTCAAAACTTCTCAAGTAATCATAGTTTTCACTTTAAGTCCTACCACCTCCACTGTCATACAGTTCCAAAGTACTTTGCATTATTTTCAAAGCCCTAATCTCTTCCTCCTATAAATTATATATGCTTTGGATGGAAATGAAGTGTATTGGTTGATGGTACCATATGACTCATCCATCTCGAGAAAAAGATAATTGAATGTTACTTCTTCTGTACGTATCATGAGGTAGCCTTGATCTTGAATTCTCTCTAACAAAAAACTTAATTCAAAGGGCAAGTTGATCAAATTATCGAAGAGAATGCAAGAGTAAGGCAACCTTATCACACCTGCGTAAGAAGTGACATCCAATTTATAATTTTTTAAAATGGACAAGACAAGTCACATGATGCCATTAGACAACACAGAGGAACTTCCTCCCATGCAACATAAACCAACACACTTCTGTTGTGATGAAAGAAGAAACAAATGATCTTGCTTTTAGTAGAGTGTGGATAACCAATCAAAGAGATGCCTTCAAAAGGAATAAGAGCTGAAGCATAATTTTTTCCGGTATGAAGCAAATCATCTGATGAAATATCATGCTTGAGACCAGCATATGATATACTATTTTAATTCTTAATAAAGAAATATGTGATACTTTCTTAATAGTTAAAGTAAAGATAGAAATAGCCATGACCAACAAAGCAAACCAACAAAAAGCAAAAATTAAAGTAAAATTCTGAGCCAACAGCTGTAGCGGCTTGCTTGTGCTTCTTGTCTATAATATACCTAGCAGCACAAATGTCCATGATCTAATCTCTATTGTTCCTAGCTCGGCTACAACACACCCGTCAAAATCCAATTGCAAGAAAAATGCGAGATCTCCAAATCTGAAACCTCTCCATTAATCATAATTTTCAACCAACACACTTTGATTGTGATGAAATAAGAAACCGAGGAACTTAATTTTAGTAGAATGTGGATAACCAATCAAAGAGATGCCAACAAAAGGAATAAGAGCTGAACCATAAATTTTTCTGATATGAAGCAAATCATCTGATGAAATATCATGCTTGAGACTAGTATATGATATACTATTCTAATTCTTAATAAAGCAATATGTGATACTATCTTAATGGTTTTAGTGAAGATAGCAATAGCCATGGTCATCCATGCGAACCAACAATAAGCAAAATTTAAAGTAAATTTCATATCACTGACTTGAACTACCAGCTGTTATGGCTTGCCTAAACTTCTTGTCTTGAACATACCTAGCAGCACAATCATCCATAATTATCTAAGAGAATGCAAGAGCAAGGTAATCTTATCACACCAACATAAGAAGTGACATCCAATTTATAATTTTTTTAAAATGGACAAGACGAGTCACATGATGCCTTAGACAACATAGAGGAACTTACTCTCATGCAACATCAACCAACAAAATTCTGTTGTGATGAAAGAAGAAACATAACAACTTGCTTTTAGTAGAATGTGGATAATCAATCAAAGAGATTCATGCAAAAGGAATAAGAGCTGAAGCATAATTTTTTTTGATATGAAGCAAATCATCTGATGGAATATTATGCTTGAGACCAGTATAAGATGTACGATTTTAATTCTTAATAAAGCATTATATGATACTTTCTTAATGGTTTTAGTGAAGATATGAATAGCCATGAGCAGCCAAGTAAACCAACAATAAGCAAAAATTAAAGTAAATATCATATCACTGACCTGAGTCACCAACTGTAGTGGCTTGCCTATACTTCTTGTCTTGAATATACCTTGCAGCACAAACGTCCATAATTATCTAAGAGAATGCAAGAGCAAGGCAAGCTTATCACACTTGTGTAAGAAGTGACATCCAATTTAATTTTTTTTAAAATGGGAAAGCCCAGTCACATGATGCCATTAGATAACATAGGGGAACTTACTGTCATGCAACATCAACCAACACACTCCTGTTGTGATGAAAGAAGAAACCGAGGAACTTGTTTTAGTAGAATGTGGATAACCAATCAAAGAGATACCTACAAAAGGAATAAGAGCTGAAGCATAATTTATTCTGTTATGAAGCAAATCATCTAATGGAATATTATGCTTGAGACCAACATATGATATACTATTTTAATTCTTAATAAAGCATTATGTGATACTTTCTTAATGGTTTTAGTGAAGATATCAATAGCTATGGGCAGCCAAGCAAACAAACAAAAAGCAAAAAGTAAAGTAAAATTCAGATCACTAACCTAAGCCAGCACCTGTAGTGGCTTGAATGTACTTCTTGTCTTGGATATAGCTAGCAACACAAACGTTCATGAGCTACTCTCTATTGTTCCTGGCTCGACTACAACATACCCATCAAAATCCAATTGCAAGAAAAACTCGAGATCTCCAAATCTGAAACCTCTCTAGTAATCATAGTATTCACTTTAAGTCCTACCACCTCCACTGTCATACAGTTCCAAAGTAATTTGCATTATTTTCGAAGCCCTAAAATCATCCCCCCTATGCTTTGGACGGAACGAAAGTGTATTGGCTGATTGTACCATATGACTCATCCTTCTCTAGAAAAAGATAATTGGATGTTACTTCTTCTGCACGTATCATGAGGTAACCTTGCTCTCGAATTCTATTTACCAAAAAATTTAATTAAGGTACCAAGCTGAATCAAATTATCTAAGAGAATGCAAGAGCAAGGCAACCACCTGCGTAAGAAGTGACATCCAATTTACAATTTTTTTTAAAAAATGGACAAGACGAGTCACATGATGCAGTAGACAACGAAGAGGAAATTCTTCTCATGCAATGTCAACCAACACACTTCGGTAGTTATGAAAAAAGAAATCGAGGAACTTGCTTTTAGTATAATGTGGATAACCAATCAAAGAGATACTTGCAAAAGGAATAAGATCTGAAGCATAATTTTTTTTATATGAAGCAAATCATCTGATGGAATAACATGCTTGAGACAAAAATATGATATACTATTCTAATTCTTAATAAATTAATATGTGATAAGTTCTTAATGGTTTTAGTGAATATTGCAATAGCCATGGCCAGCCAAGCAAACTAACAATAAGCAAAAATTAAAGTAAAATCTATATCGCTGACCTGAGCCACCAGCTGTAGTGGATTATCTCTACTTCTTGTCTTGAATATACCTAGCATCATGAACGTCCATAATTATCTAAGAGAATACAAGAAAAAGGCAAGCTTATCACACCTGCGTAAGAAGTGAAATCCAATTTACAATTTTTTTAAAAAAAATGGACAAGACGAGTCACATGATGCCATTAGACAACGTATAGGAACTTACTCTCATGCAACATCAACCAACACACTTCTGTTGTGACGAAAGAAGAAACAAATGACCTGGGTTTTAGTAGAATGTGGATAACCAATCAAAGAGATGCCTGTAAAAGGAATAAGAACTTAAGCATAATTTTTTCTAATTTGAGGCAAATTATCTGATGGAATATAATGTTTGAGACCAGCATATGATATGTTATTTTAATTCTTAATAAAGAATTATGTGATACATTCTTAATTGTTTTAGTTAATATAGAAATAACCATGGCTAACCAAGCAAACCAACAATAAGAAAAAATTAAAGTAAAATTCAGATCACTAACCTTAGCCAACAACTGTATTGGCTTGCATGTATTTCTTGTCTTAAATAAACCTAGCAGCACAAATGTCCATGAGCTAGTCTCACTTGTTCTTGGCTCGGCTACAACATACCCATCAAAATCTAATTGCAAGAAAAACCCGAGATCTCCAAATCTGAAACCTCTCCAGTAATCATAGTATTCACTTTAAGTCCTGCCACCTCCAC
The DNA here is from genome assembly GCA_005239525.1 of Nicotiana knightiana. NCBI lineage: Eukaryota > Viridiplantae > Streptophyta > Magnoliopsida > Solanales > Solanaceae > Nicotiana > Nicotiana knightiana. Next base: position 8,028 of record ML372480.1, read on the forward strand.
TGTCATACAGTTCCAAAGTATTTTGAATTATTTTCGAAGTCCTAAACTCATTCCCCCGTATGGATTATATATGCTTTGGATGGAATAGAAGTGTATTGGCTGATTGTACCATATGACTCATCCATCTCTAGAAAACGTGAATTGGATGTTACTTCTTCTGCACGTATCATGAGGTAACATTGCTCTCGAATTCTCTCTACCAAAAAACTTAATTCAAGTGTCAAGTTGAATCAAATTATCTAAGAGAATGCAAGAGCAAGACAACCTTACCCCACCTGCATAAGAAGTGACATCCAATTTACAATTTTTTAAAAATGGACAAGACAAGTCACATGATGCCATTAAAAAACACAGAGGAACTTCCTCTCATGCAACATCAACCAACACACTTCCATTGTGATGAAATAAGAAACCGAGGAACTTAATTTTAGTAGAATATGGATAACCAATCAAAGAAATGCTTGCAAAAGGACTAAGAGTTGAACCATAAATTTTTTTGATATGAAGCAAATCATCTGATGGAATATCATGCTCGAGACTAGTATATGATATACTATTCTAATTCTTAATAAAGAAATATGTGATACTATCTTAATGATTTTAGTGAAGATAGCAATAGGCCAGCTAATAAAACCAACAATAAGCAAAACTTAAAGTAAAGATCATATCATTGACCTGAGCCATCAGCTGTAGTGGCTTGCCAATAATTCTTGTCTTGAATATACCTAGCAGCACAAATGTTAATAATTATCTAAGAGAATGCAAGGGAAAGGTCACCTTATTACACCTGCACAGAAGTGACATCCAATTTTCAATTATTTTAAAATGCACAAGACGAGTCACATGATGCCATTAGACAACATAGATGAACTTACTCTCATGCAACATCAACCAACACACTTCTGTTGTGATGAAAGAAGAAACATAGGATCTTTCTTTTAGTAGAATGTGGATAACCAATCAAAGAGATGTTTGCAAAAGGAATAAGAACTTAAGCATAATTTTTTCTGATTTGAGGCAAATCATCTGATGGAATATCATTGTAACACCTTGTAAATTCGGCTTAGGTATGAATGTGTTAAATGAGTAGTAAGGTTATATTTTAGAAATGTGAGGTTATATTGGGATGAGTATGGGTGGAAATAGTTATTTTTTAATCAAGACGAAGAGTGAGGTATACAAGATTTGATAAAATCTACGAAGTTTATAAAAGGTCAATATTGTAGGAGGTTTAGTGAAAAACTTGTAATGTTTTTGGCAAAACTCAAAACACAAAAGTTGTAGAACTTTGAAATATATTTTCAACGATATATTGTCGAGCCCAAATAGATCTCTTTGAAAAATGTTATGTGCGTTTTATAGAATAGTGTGCAATATCTGCACCCGGTGCGCGCCCCAAGCATGGCCGCGAACATGCGGCGATGTTCCTGAAATTTTCCGTGGTCAGGCCTACAAGTGCACATGCGCACTTGGGGAGTCATTTTTAAAGCCCTATTTCTTCCCCCACAACTCCAAAACATAAAAACTTGCTCTAGAAAGGAGAGGTCTCAAACACCTAACTCCTTAAAGGTCCCTCCACCACCCAAGGTAAGTTCTAATGGTGATTCTAAGTTAATTTTAATTTCCCAACATCTTATTAACATGGGAGCACCCTCCATATCATTAGATATTCGATTGGGACATCATTATTGAGACAAGGAACCTAGAACTCGAATTCAAGGGATTGAACGTCAAAAAGGTAATGTCTTCACCCTCTAATCGATTCTAGCATTGGTTTAATGATTATAGACCCTAGTTTATGAGATATGAGTTGATGGGTTGATAGAAAAGCATGAACAGTGATAGGTTTGGTGTGTTGATTGTTGATTATTGGTTAAGGGTGTTGTTTAACTTATGGGTGATAAAGAATAATGTTGATTATAACTATTTTAGACTTTAGAATTTATCTAGGAGCAAGAGAATGGGATATTGGGTGTAGAGACACCATTAATAAGGACTATGAAGCTTTATTCCCACCAAGTGTTTGATAAAATGGTTAAGTTACGAAAATATGAGTATCATAGCAAATATGGAATCTCTTTGACTTTTATTACTATAGATTAAATTTGAAAGGGTTCACAAACATTGTATTACGCTCAAGAGCAGAAAGTTAAGTGTAACGACCCCAAAACACCCGTCGTGATGGCGCCTGTCGTGGAATCAAGTAAGCCACACATTTTGTTGAAATAAGATTTGTTTTTCAGAATAATTGTAAATTCAGTAGCAAAAGAATCAACAATAATCCATTTAAAAGTCTAACATCATCAAAACATCATTGAAAAACAAAACCCAGATCTGGTGTCACCGAATCATGAGCTACTACAAGGTAAGAGTGCCGAAGTACAAAATAGAAAACATAGTCATAAATAATACAAATGCGACAGGAGGATAAAGAAGAAGAAATCGAGGCTGCGATCGCCAGATGCTACCTCAATGACTCCAGGGATCTCTGTCAACCAATCAACCACTGCTACCCGACCTCGATGAACCTGGATCTGCACGCAAGGTGCATGGGGTAACGTGAGTACACCAACTCAGAAGTAACAAACCCAAACTACCCACTGAGAGGAAGTGACGGACAAAACCTCAATAATTGTAATGAAAACAGTGCACAGAATTTAGGCTTGTTCACAGTTTTAACAGATAATGAAAACAGATTATGACTGAAATGATAAGTAACCCAAGTATATCTCAATACTCTACATGCCAATGTATCAACAGTTTGAAAATGCACCTGGTGCTCACAACTCTCACATCAAAGTCCACTCAGTACTGTATATGGCTCTCGGGCCCAGGGAAGATCCATCCTAGATAGTACACAAACACCGGTGACCGTAGTCACGCAGTACTGAGAAAAAGGCCAATCCAGTCCCACGGAGAAGATCCATCTCCGGAACACAATACTTGGACAAGATCCATGTCCAGGGATGATCCATCCCTCGCATATCATCATCTTCGGACAAGATCCATGTCCAGGGACGATCTATCCCTCACATATCATCAACATCGGATAAGATCCATGACAAGGGAAGATCCATCCCTCAATATCAATGGGGGTGTAAAGATTCCGGATGGGCTCCTATTGGCCCAAGCGCTATATCAAGCCAACAAAGGCATGGTTAGAGTGTCGCTGCGGTGTGCAGTCCGATATCATAACTGTCTCAATAACAGGCTCTCGACCTCACTCAGTCATTACGCTCCAGTCTCGCTCACATGGGCTCACGAATGCATGAACTAGCCTGAAATAATGATAAATATATAAATCAACAATTACCGAGACTGAGGCATGAAATGATATGCTATACAAGACTGAGTATACAAAATCAAATAAATACATAAGGAGACAACAATATTTGACCACTCGGGTCTCAGCATTTTTGGCGTGAAGCCCTAACATCTGACTTAGCATGATTTCTAGCATGTTCACATTAACCACATCAATAAAAGTGCGGTTATCAATCCGAAATAGCTACTAGACGGTGCCATGGGATGAGCCAGGCCACAATCACTCGGTGTACGCCCGCACGCCCCTCACTTGGCATATGCGTCACCTTAGTTATTATCATATAGCGTATAGTTCGGGGTTTCGAACCCTCAGAACCATGTTTGGAAATGTTACTTACCTCAAAACGGGCTAAAGTCCTAGCCCTCAATGCCTTTTCCCCTAGAATCGGCCTCCGACTGCTCCAAATCTAGCCAAAAATCAGATTTATATGATTAATATATACCAAGGAATGAAGCCCATTCAAAAATTATCAATATTAAGAACAAATCCCGAAATTGGTCAAACCCGACCCCTGGGGCCACATCTCGAAATTTGATAAAAATTACAAAACTGGAATCCATACACTCTTACAAGTTCATACATACCAAATACACCAAAATCCGACAACAAATGGCCCCTAAAATTCTCAATTCAAAGTCTAGAACCTCAAGCCCTAATATCCCAATTTTAGTCACTAATTTCCAAAAACTTCACCCCCAATCAGCCAAATAATCATACATTAACGAGTTTTAAGTCCAAAAGTCTTACCTCCACGAAGAACCCTCGAATTTCCTCTTCAAAGCCCTCCAAAAGCTTTAAACCCGTATAGAAATGGTGGAAAAATGACCAAAACTAGCTAAGGGTTCTATTTATATGCTCTGCCCAGTGACGACCGCACCTGCGACTAATTTATCGCACCTGCGGACCCACACCTGTGGTCCCAGGTGCGCACCTGCGCAAATCACTTAAGGGTCCAAAATCTGAACCTGTGACTCACCTACCGCACCTGTGACTTCGCAGGTGCGACCCATACTCCGCATCTGTTGTCCTTCTCCAGCTTAGCCAATTCCTCATCTGCGATCCCTCCTCTGCTTCTGCGAACTCGCACCTGCGTTCCCCTGTCTGCAGGTGCGGAAAAACCAGAAGGCTTCACACCAGCAATTCCAAAATGCCAAAAACCATGTCGATAACCATCCGAACTCATCACGAGGCCCTCAGGACCTCAACCAAAAGTACCAACAAGTCATAAATGATCACCCGGACTTAGTCAAATCTTCGAAACACCCAAAATAACACCGAAACATAAAATCAACCCATGATTCAAGCCTAAGGATTTCATACTTTTCCAAAATCACCAACGATGCCGAAACTACCCAAAACTCGTCCGAATGACCTGAAAATTTGCACACACATCCAAATTGATGCTACAAACTGCTCCAACTTTTGGAATTGTATTCCGACCCCGATAGATAACTGCGGACCGGAAATTGCCAAAAACTCAATTTCGCCAATTCAAGCCTAATTCCATCCCGGACCACTAAACCTCATTCTGAACACACCCCTAAGTCCCAAATCACCTAAAGAAGCTATCCGAGCCCAAAAATCTGAATTCCGAAGTCGTTTACCTAATAGTCAACTTCCGGTTGACTTCTCTAACTATAAAGCCAACTTAAGTGACTAAGTGTCTCATTTCTCACCATGACTACTCCGAACCTAAACCAAGCGACCCAACACATCATAAATAGGCTAAGAAACACATGAAAAAGCATAAACAGGCAAAACAAGGCTAATCTCATGGAACGACCGGTCGGGTCGTTACATTCTCCCCCTCTTAAACAAACGTTCATCCTCGAACGGGTCTAGAAGCATACCTGGAGCCTCAAATAAGTGAGGATATCTGCTCTGCATCTCCCGCTCAGTCTCCCAGGTGGCCTCCTCCACCGGCTGCCCTCTCTAGTGCACCTTTACTGAAGCTATTTCCTTAGACCTCAACCTTCTGACATGTCGACCCAAAATAGCCACTGGCTCTACCTCATATGACATATCACCCTCAAGCTGAACTGTGCTGAAGTCCAAAACATGAGACATGTCACCAACATACTTCCGAAACATGGAAACATGAAACACAAGCTGCACACTCAATAAGTTGGGCGGCAAATCAAGTCTATAAGCTACCTCTCCAACCTTCTGAAGCACCTCGAAAGGCCCAATGAACCAAGGACTCAACTTTCCCCTCTTCCCGAACTGAATAACGCCCTTCATGGGTGACACCTTCAGTATTACCTTCTCCCTAGCCATGAAAGACACATCCCGGACCTTCTAGTCCGCATAACTCTTCTACCTAGACTGCGCCGTGCGAAACCGTTCCTGAATCGACTTCACCTTATCCAATGCCCTGTGCCAAGTCTGTTCCCAATAGCCTAGCCTCACCCGACTCGAACTAACCAACCAGATATCTACACCTCCTACCATATAAAGCCTCGTACGGATCCATCTGGATACTCGAATGATAACTATTATTATATGCAAACTCTGCGAGTGGTAGAAACTGGTCCATGAACCCCCAAAGTTAATGACACAAGCACGCAACATGTCCTCTAGAATATGAATAGTGCGCCCTGACTGCCCGTCCGTCTGAGGATGAACTGTTGTGCTCAACTCGACCTGAGTACCCAACTCTATCTGCACGGCCCTCCAAAACTGAGATGTGAACTGAGTACCTCTATAAGAAATGATAGAAACTAGAACACCGTGCAACCAGACAATCGCCCTGATATAAATCTCAGCTAACTGCTCCAAAGAATACGTAGTACCAACAGGAATGAAGTGTGAAGAATTGGTCAATCGATCTACAATGACCCATATAGCATAGAACCTCCTCAAAGTCCGTGGGAGCCCAACTAAGGAATGTGTGATTTTAAAAGAAAAGTGTAAGAACCTGGAACTCAGAGTTTGTGAGACTGTAAGTGAGAATACTGCACTAAAGAATTAGGTTCATGTATTTGAAGCAAATGTCCTAGAACTAAAATCTGAAAACCTAAAACTGACATTAGGAACAAGTAAGAAGACAACTGGTTGCACACAACTCACTCTAGAGGAAAATATAGGTAAAGTGAAAGATGAGTTGTATAAGAAGGATTAGCAGGTAAGAGTCTTGAAGGAGGATCTAGGCAAGGTCAAGCATGAACTAGACAGAACCAATAATTGGAATAGGTCCTCCGATGCTTTGTCATGGCTACAGGAACATCATAATAGCAATAGAAGGGGACTTGGCTTTGGGAATCAACAACCTAAGTGGGAACCCAAAAGCAAGTACCTCACTCTTCCTGAGAACAAGATTTGTACTCACTGTGGTAAAACTGGTCACTATAAAAGTGAATGTAATGCAAAGAAAAGGCAAGCCAAAAGAACAAAAAATTTGTTCAAGGGAAGAATTGGCTACCAAGTTGGGCTAAAAAGAATTTAATTCATCCTTTTTCCTATAGAAAGGGACCCAAACTAGTTTGGGTTCCTAAGACTAACCCCTGATTTACTTTTGCAGGTTCAAGTGAAGGGGAGCAGCCAAATATGGTACATGGACAGTGACTGCTCAAAGCACATAACAGAAAGCAAGGACCAGCTCCTTTCACTTGAGGACCTCAAATGAGGTAATGTCTCCTTTGGAAATGGGAAGAAATGTGAGATCATTCGGGTTAGTAAGGTAGGTAAGACTGACTCTCACTCTATTGAGAATGATAGACAACTTAAAATATAGTCTAATTAGTGTATTACAATTGTGTAATAGAGGTAACTTGGTAGCATTCACCTCTACTAAATGTTTTGTGATTAATCTTACCACTGACAAGATTATTTTGTAGAGAAAAAGAGTGAACAATATATACATTGTAGATCTGTCCACACTTTCAGAAAATGAACTCACTTGCTTAAGTGTGATGGACAATGATCCCCTCCTTTGGCATAAGAGACTTGGACATGCAAGTCTGAGTCAACTCAATAAATTAGTCTCCAAGGACGTCGTGATAGGATTGCCTAACATTAAATTCAAGGAAGACAAAGTTTGTGAGGCTTGTGTAAGGGGAAACAAGTAAGATCCTCTTTTAAATGCAAGAAAGTCGTAAGTACCACCAGAATGATGGAACTGGTCCATATGGATCTCTGTGGTCCAATGAGAACATTAAGAAGATGGGGTAAAAGATATGTGATGGTTCTTTTTGATGATTTCTCTAGGTTTACTTGGACATTATTTTTAACATCTAAAGATGAAGCATTTGACATGTTCACTTCTTTTGTTAGGAAAACTCAGAAACAACTAGGTAATCAACTTTCATAAATTAGGTTTGATCGTGGCCCTTAATTTGAAAATGCTAAATTTGCTGAATTTTGTGATGAGCATGGCATAGATCAAAATTTTCTGCTCCTAGAACTCCACAACAAAATGGAGTAGTTGAAAGAAAAATAGGGCACTTGTAAATACTGCATGATACATCATAAATAGGTGCATGACTAGACCTCTTGTAGAGAAGACTCCCCATGAGTTACTTAAAGGGAGAAAACTAAATATATCCCATCTTAGGGCATTTGGATGCAAGTGTTTTGTGCACAACAATGGTAAAGACTCCCTAGGCAAGTTTGATCCTAGAAGTGATGAGCGAGTATTCTTGGGATATTAGTCACATAGTAAAGCTTATAAGGTCTATAACAAAAGAACTATGTGTGTTGAAGAAACTGTTCATGTGGTTTTTGATGAAACTAACATCCTTTCTGAGAGATAGGAACATGATGATGAATTAATTGGGCTGGTAAGAAACTTAAATGGAACCATAACCCAGATTGAAGATGCATTGGAGGAAGGAATAGGTGATGGAACAGGTTCATCCACCCCGGGCAACATGACATGGGGAATAGAACAAAGAGGAAATGATCCTCAAACCTCAATGGAACCTGTCCATGAACCTGCTCCACAGCAACAAAACACTGAAAAAATGTCAAGGGGAAACCAGTTGGTTATGAGACCTTACAAATATCAAAGTTCTCATCCCATTGAGAACATCATTACTGATCCAACCTCTGGAATCAAAACCAGATGTTCATTAAAGAATCTTTGTGCTTTTGATGCTTTCTTATCTCTTATTGAACCTAAAAATTTTGTTGAGGCTTTGCAGGATGTAGACTGGGTTAATGCAATGCAAGATGAACTCAACCAATTTGAAAGTAGTCAAGCTCGGCATCTGGTACCAAGACCCTTGGACAGATCAGTAATTGGCACTAAGTGGGTCTTCAAAAACAAATTTGATGAAGATGGAACAGTTACAAGGAACAAGGCAAGATTGGTGGTTCAAGGATATAGTCAGGAGGAGGGCATAGACTATGATGAAACTTTTGCTCCAGTTGTAAGGCTGGAAGCAATAAGACTCTTCATAGCCTTTGCTGTTTACATGGAAGTCACCGTTCACAAGATGGATGTCTAGAGTGTTTTCCTCAATGACTATCTAAAGAAAGAAGTGTTTGTTAAGCAACGTCCAGGGTTTGAAAGCAAGGGAAATCCTGATCATGTGTACGGCAAGGCACTTTATTGACTCAAGTAGGCTCCAAGAGCATAATATGAAAGATTATCAAAATTTTTGCTTAAGAATGACTACAAGAAAGGTAAAATTGACAATACTTTATTCTTGAAAGAAAAAGGTAAAGATCTATTGGTAGTTCAGATATATGTTGACGGTATAATCTTTGGAGAAACTATTGATAAGCTAAGTAAAGAATTTGCTAAACTAATGAGGAGTGAATTTGAAATGAGCATGATGTGTGAGCTTACTTTCTTTTTAGGCTTACAAAATAAACAAAATTCAAATGGAACTATGATCCATCAGCAGAAGTATGTAAAATAGTTTCTTAAAAGGTTTAAAATGGAAGATTCCAATGAAATTAACACTCCCATTGCAACAACTATAAAGTTGGATATAGATGAACCTGGTTCATCTGTCGATCAGAAGTTGTATATGGGAATGATTGGCTCATAGTTGTATCTCACTGCTAGTAGACCTGACATTGTCTTCAGTGTAGGCCTTTGTGCAATATTTCAGGAAAATCCAAAGGAGTCTCACTTGACTGCTGTCAAGAGAATTTTGAGATATCTAAAAGGCACCACTGACGTTTGCCTTTGGTATCCAAAAGGTAGTAATTTCAATCTTGTGGGATATGCTGATGCTGATTATGCAGGTTTTCTTGTGGATAGAAAAAGCACCTTAGGTATGACACACTTTCTTGGCTCATGTCTTGTGTCTTCGGCCACCAAAAAGCAAAATAGTGGCCTTATATACTGCTGAAGCTGAGTGTGTTGATGTTGCTTCATGCTGTGCTCAATTGTTGTGGATCAAACAACAATTAATGGAATTTGAAATTGATGTTGGATGTATCCCCATTTTGTGATAATACTAGTGCAATTAGTATGACCAAGAACCCGGTTCATTACAAGAGAACTAAGCACATAGATGTTAGGCATCACTTTTTGAGGGATAATTATGAAAAGCTGATCACTGTGGAATTTTGTGCTACTAACAAGCAAATAGCTGACATCTTCACAAAACCTCTAAGTATAGATCATTTTGAAAGGAACAGGTTAGAATTAGGGATGATTAAGATCACCTAAAAGGACCAGTTCAGAATTTACAACCGAAAGAAAATGAAAGAAAAATAATCTTTGGTTAGAAAATATGGAACTTGTGTAAATAACTAGATTAATTATTACTCAGTCTCATACTGTAAATAGTATACTCTTGTGCCATGTGTTAAAGTGACTCATTAATCTCTAATGATATTTTCTCTTTGTTGGCAAATTTAGACATGCACAAGAGGATTTTCAGTGAAGAACCTGGTTTATCAATGCTGGTTCATCTAGATAACACGGTATGTTTTCTACACTCTACACAAATTGAAATAATAATATTTGAATCATGAGCAGAGTCCTACCGAAGTCCAAATTTCTCTTAAACTTATGCAATTAAATTGAACCAGTTCCATTTAAAAGAATCCTAACCAAATTAAATCACCTAGATTCTAGGGAAGACTCTACCGTCTATTCAAAACTGACATTTCAGTTTGATTAGACTTCTAAATGACTGATGAGCCTGCCGTTACCCATTAATTACCCCTCCCTTTAAATTGATCATCATCCTTTTTTCTCTCTTCTCATAATTCTCAAACCATCGAAAAAACTTTCCATCTTCTCTCTTCCTTCAAAGTTCAATCCATCTATCTTTTTTCTTCCAGAACCAAGCACAAAATGACTAACCCTTATGATAATCCTGGTACACCCACACCATGCTCCTCATCTTCAACTACCCCTCAACCTAAGAAAAGACGAGTAAAAATTCTTGCTCGCAAGACTTTGGCTGGAGGTGCGTTATCAAAGAAATTAACAATTAAAAGCAAGACAAGCACAAGAACCCTATAACTCTGATGACTCTTTCAAGTCTGCAAATAAGGGGGAAGAAACTATGTCGTCTGATACTGAGCAGGTAACCTCTGGTCCAAATACTACTACTGACGTCATTTCTGAGTTGGCTGAAAATCTGGAGAATAGGTTTATATTGGTGGGATCTGTGGTGGATTTAGAAACGTCTGACTCCAGAAGGAGAGGTGGTAAAAATAAAAGGGAAAAAGAAAAAGAGAGTGAAGGTCTTCGAGGTGAAGAAAGGGGAATGAGGAAAAGAGTGGTTGATTCTTCACCCACTTCTGAAACTGGTAGAATGGATATTTGTGGAACAGAATGAGATAAAGTAGAGGACAGTGTCAAGAAAATAAGGGGAAGTGGATCTGGAGAAGCCTCCGAAGGGATGGTTAAACTTGGAAAAAATACAGATGAACCTGGTTCATCAGTTGAAGAAACCCTCGCAGATCTATTGAAGAAAGTAGGTAACAACTACAACCCCAAGAAGAATAGAACTCCAAGACTAAGACCCCTGGCACTGCTAAGGCTAACAAGAAAAGGAAGGCTGCCCTTTCTGACACTACTGAAATTCCTCCCCCAAGAGGAAGAGCCACAAGAAGTCAGAAAAAGCAGAGTGAGGAAGAGTTGCAGAGAGCCTTAGAAGAAGCCAAAAGAAAATGATGGACAAAGGGAAGAAAAAAATGGGAGAGCTTGTTGAGGCTGTTGATGTGGATGAGATGGACCTGGTCCATCAAGATAAAGATGTGACTGCTGAGGTGGAGGTTCAGACTCCCAAGCTCAAGAAAGCCAAGACTTCTTCTAAGAAGTCTACCTCTATATCAAAGTCTGCTAAACTATCCACCCCAGCAAAAAAGACCAGGTCCGCAGTGAAAACCAAATAAGTAAAAATTGTTGAAGAAGAGGATTGTAGTGGAGAAGAGGAAGATGAATCTGACAGTGAAAAGAACAAGATGGCCAAGTTCGGAAAAAGACCTATTATAAAAGGGAGACTCCTCAAGGATTTGGAGGAGGAAGGGATGGTGGTGCTGCTGGAGAAATTAAAAGTACAAGGCTGGAAGGACATGGTCCTTCGGATGGATGGAAGATTGGCAATGGGTGAAATTATTGAGTTTATGGCTAATGCTATAGTGAAGGATGGAAGGGTCATCAGCCTAGTGAAAGGGGTGAAAATTTCTTTCAATGCATAGGAACTGGGTGAACTGTTAGGCGTACCTTCTGAAGGGTACAATGACTACACAAAGCTAAAATGACCAAGCCTAAACACCCTTCCCACTGCTCTTGCCATCACCAGAAAAATCAGTGACAATGAGGAAGAAAGTGAGCCTAAGACTGTGTACAAGAGTGAGATGTAGCCACCCCACAAGGTGCTATTTAAATTCATCAACAAGTGCTTTCTGCCTAGGCAGGAAAGGAGGCACCTTGCCAACTTCATGGACTTGATTTTGATGGAATGCTTGGATAGTGGGAGGCATATCAACTGGCCTAGATTTATAATCCAGCTCCTTGATAGGGTTATCAATGGCTCCAAAGTTCATGCCATTCCCCACGGCTTCATTCTCACAGCTGTACTTGCGCATTGTAAGGTGCCCCTGAAGAAGTGGGAGATGGCTACAAGCAAAGATCACTTTGTTGCTAACACTTTGATTGCTTGTGAAGGTCCATTCCACTCCCACCAAACCTAGTTTATCCAAAAAGGCACCAGTCAATCGAAAGTTCAGAGCCTTGGTGCAGGAGAGTGGGGAAAAGGATGCTGAGATAGCACGGCTAAATACACGATTGCCTGAGGTAGAGTCTGAGAGAGATGCTCTCAGAACTGAGCTGGCAAGAGAAAAGGATAAGAATTATGGAATTCTTCAAGACATGTTGAAACTTCTCTAAGCCAAAAACCAAGGCCCCAGTTCTTCTAAGCCTTAAACTCCTAGCCCAGTGTCGACCTTTCAGTGACCCAGTTTGGGATGTTTCATGTTTTCTCATATCTTTTGTATTTTTATTTATTTTTTGTGGATTGTGGAAGAATCATATCATCTATCATTGAAATTCACTGGTTTTTTCTCTAACTGTCTGTTTATATTTCTTTGATAGTTTAAATTCTTAGCGTGATTATTGATGATTAATCCATGAATGCATTTGAAGTTGCCCTAGTGGCCATGAGTAAGTTTTAAAATCTTGGAATCAAACTTTTTTATGCAACTTTTCGATGATGCCAAAATGGGGAAAAGGGTTATGCTTTACAATCTGAACAATGATGTTTATATAACCTAATGAACATGGTCCTTGATGATAAGTGAAAAATATTCTAGCATTGTGTTGATATTGAGTTAAGTTGATACAGGGCCTAAGCTTATGGAACCACAGAGTTTGTCATTATCAAAAAGGGGAAATTTGTTGGCCCAAGTGAAGGATAGTTTTGAAGATTGACAAATGAACTCATGCATGAACCAGGTCCATCCCTGGTGTACATAGACACAGGCAGATTCAAGCATGTGGGATGCACGTGAAGGAGATAAACTTAACTTGGCATAATTAATATCTCCGGATCGAAAAGGTTGCAGAATTGATAAGGAGAAGGAATCCTAACTCAAAGAGAACATTATCCAAGATAATAAAGGAGTTAGGAGTTGAGATCAACTAGAACTCTTCCGCCAAGGAATAGTAGTATTAGAACTCTAGTTATTTCTTCATCTACTAACTATATATATTGCAGGATGTTCTCGTTTTACATGGACACACAAACACAGAAGTTAAATAGGAATTAAGAGCAACATAGCAAGGCATTTTGCAAGCAATTCATGTGAGATTTAAGTGTGCAAATTTGAAGCTACTTGAACCAGATAGAAGAACCAGCTCCAAGTGTCTGTCTTTCTTGTTCAAATTGTAGTAAGTGTTTTTCATATTGTACCTTTCAGCTTATCTATAGGCAATTGTAATTGGTACTCAGAGTATTCAAGTTAGAGTTAACTTGAGGTTGTCGCAACAGTTAGAGGTTGTTTTCAACAAGGGATTAGAGTTAGTCCTAGGTTTACCAAAGTATTTTTTTAAATGCAGTTTTTGGCCCAGTGATTTAGTGAAGAGTTTGGGAAAATCCTACTGGGAAGTAGGTCGTAGTTTTTCACTTTTTGAGCCAGGTGTTTTCCACGTAAAATACTTGTGTTCTTTACTTTTCGCATTTACTATTTCGGCAATAGGAGATTAAGGAACACTTAGAAGAACCACGTCCTTCCATAATCAGTGTAAGCGAAAAATTGGTCACCACACAAATCCCCCCCCCCCCCCCCCCCCCTCTTGTGTGGTATTGAGGTATAAAACATCAGTGCAAAATTAAATATATAAATCAATATGATAAAATAATAAGTACAATTCAAGCTTCAACCTAAAATGTTCATGTAGCACCCAATACTCTAGAACTAATAAACTATGAAATTAAAGGAAGAGAAGACAAGAAAATTAGAAGCCTCCTCTAAAGCGTGGTGTGTGTTCCCCACATGAATTCTATTTCAAAATATATTAGATCTCCTCCAAATTAGATTTAGAATTCCTTTTATACGAGTTAGGGCCGTGTAGGGCTGAAATAATTATATCCCTAATGAAAAAGGAAAAATCCCGTACCCAATGTCCAGGGCAGCACCTCACGCTGGCCCTGGCGCCGGAGGCAGTAACATTTTCACGTTCCCGCCTTTCAATTGAGCTTGCAGGTACGTATTTCATTTGACTTCTTTAAATGTGTACTTTGAATTTGTCTTCCACTTGGCCCCTGACAATACTCAAAGGGTGTCCCCCCCCCCCCTCGTTAAAATATAATATTAAGTATAAAATAATATAAATAATACTCAAATGACGATTAAAAGTACTAAAATATAAGGCAACAATGGTTAAATATATGCATTTTTGACCGAACATTACCTCTGCTTAGGACTGTGGTAAAACATTTCCTATGACCAAATTTCTCATTATGTACATCTTGTTCTTTAAGTGAAGAATGACATTTTGCCTAGACTAGTTTATATTGAAAATTTCAGAATGTAATTGTCATCCAATCCTTTGTCTTGACTCTTTTTTGTGCCCATAAAGATTAATTTGCATTTCTATATTCAAACTCAATATCGAAAGGTGCTTGAAATGAGGTTAAATACGCTCATTGCATCATCATCAAACTATTCATGTTTCCAAGCCTAATCTATATTTATGCTATATTAGAAATGGGAAGACCTTAACTTAAAAATCAAATTACTAAAATATCCTTTTATTATTTAACTAAAACCCTATTTAGTTTAATAAAAAAAACCTGGAAATAGATACAAACGTCCACTTCGACCAGCCAAGCGGTACTTCATACCCCTTCATTATGGGAATACGGAACCAAAGTATAATTTTTTTGGACTCAAACGACAAAAATAAGTCAAAAAAAAAGAACATAAGTATGTACAACGCCATAGTGCTTGGCGCTATACATTAACGCCGTTAGTGTATAGCGCCAGGCACTATGACGTTATACATAAAGCTGACAGGCAGCAGGTATAGCGCCACAGGCTTTGGCGTTATACATAGGCTTTATGTATAGCGCCGGGCACTGTGGCGCTATACCTTCAATAATTCAAAAAGCATATAGCGCCAGGCATTATGGCGTTATACATTAAAAAAAAAATTTCTCCGGCCAGCCATTTGCTATATAAAGAAGTTAGAATTGCATTGAAATTCATTCAAAAAAATTTTCAACTCTTGATCAAACGTTTTATTGTTGTTATATTCTCAAGTATTTTTTATTAAACTAAATAGGGTTTTAGTTAAATAATAAAAGGATATTTTAGTAATTTGATTTTTAAGTTAAGGTCTTCCCATTTCTAATATAGCATAANCATGTTAAATTACCACTTACTATGGAGTACGATACATTGATATCATTGTTATGAAAAAAAATGGGTGTGAGGAAACGTTCAGTGATACTTAAAGTAACCGGAAGATATCCGTATTCTGTCACTCCTCAAGGGGTTGCTTTTTACTCGGAGTTTAACATCGACGATGATGAAACTTTGAGTGATTTTCTGACGACTCCGGATGAATGCCGGGAATTTCTTGTAATCACAATGCCGGGAATTCCCAAAAACGAGGTTGCGCGTAGTAGGGATAACCCCCAGTCATCGGGTAGTTATTCTGGAGCAGATTTGCCAGACAGGTTCTGGATGAAAGACTTTTCCTTGATTTAAACTTATCACCTCCGGCGAATGAGCAGGGAGAAAATAATTTCTATCTTGCTTTCCAACATTCACAAGACGAGTGGTAAATTTATGGTGTGATTTATGTTAATTATGTATATTTTTGGTGTATTCAATTTGTATTAACGCTCATATATTGAATAGGGGGTACCGTCCGGATATGAATTTTACAAGTGGCCCATCCGGTAGTCATCACCCAATTGAAAACGTCCATCATGGAATTTCATCACATTATGACTTGTAAGTCAAGTTATATAGCTATATGAAAAGTATTTATTAATTTCAGTAGCTTATATTTTTATTGGTTGTGCAGTGAAAACGAGCAACTTGAACCACCCGTAGTCACTCAATTGCCCGAAAATGACGTATTACATCGGGATCTGGATGATGCACAGAGTGAGGAACAAAACAGTGATTACGACAACAATGCCGATGAATCTGGAGACGAGACACCCTTTCCTCGTGAGGATGGTGATGATGAGGATGAGGAGGAAGTACCAGATTTGGAGAGACCCCCCTCTAGACGAAGAGTGTACGAGTCCGAAGTGTCGTTTCATTCAAGGCAGATTCCATACATTGACAACTTGCCAAGTGTGCCAGATGTGGAAGCTCTCACAAGGGATTTGATGAAATCCGGGAAGCAATGTAGGATGAGTCTAGACCAACGGTGCTTGCAAAGGTGATGCTTTTCCCTGATAAAGCGCGCGTAATCAGGGCTTGTAAAATGAACAATGTAAAAGAGTGTCGTGAGATACAGGTATGGGAGTCAAGTCCGACGGTATACAAGGTTGTTTGCCACAGGTGGTTTTGGCCATGTCCTTGGATGTTGCGTGTGTCCGAGAAGAAGACTGGTATGTGGAAAGTGGGTAAATACATTCCCATCCACACATGCGAAATGGACACATTCAACGATAATCACTTTAACTTGGATATAGACTTGATTTCTCTTGTACTTATTCCGCACATCGAAGCGTCAATAAGGTATAAAATCAAGGAGTGCATTACATTAGTCCACCAGGAATATGGCCATACCATTACGAAAGAAAGGCATTTCTCGGGCGCAAAACGAGCATTTGAAATTGTCTATGATAGTTGGGATAAGTCATTTGCAGCTCTACCAAAGTACATGGCCGCACTGCAGCACTTTATCCCCGGGACGGTTGTTGAATGGAAGCTTGAGCGGAGTCCGGGAACACCAGAACACATATTCAATTACGTGTTCTGGGCATTTAAGCCAGCAATTGATGGCTTTTCGCATTGTCGGCCCGTAGTATCCATAGACGGAACTCATGTCTATGGAAAGTACGATATCAAGCTTTTGATAGCCGTGTCAGTGGATGCTAATGGATAGATATTTCCTCTAGCTTTTGCTGTTTGTGCCAATAAAAGCACAGAGACGTGGACGCTGTTTTTGAACCACCTGAAAGAGCACGTTGTTAAACAACGTTCAGGTATTTGTCTAATATCTGATCGTCATGGTGGTATATTAAGTTCTGTGGATAACTTGCCTGCATGGCAAGAGCCTTATGCATACCACCGTTACTGTGTGAGGCAATTTAAGGCCAATTTCCAGAGGGCATATCTCAAGAAGGATCTACATGATTTGATGTGGATGGCAGCAACGGACCACCAACAACACAAATTCCGGAGGCATATGGAATCTATTAGGCAAGAAGACGAGGCAGCCTATTATTGGCTAATGCGACATAACCTTGAATAGTGGACTTTGCATGCGGATGGTGGCAGACGATGGGGAGTTCTTACTACAAACGTGTCAGAGTCCTTCAACGGGTTATTGAAGTCGGCAAGAGGATTACCCGTCACAGCCATGGTGCGAATGTCATTCAAGCAGATGGCAGAGAGGTTTGTTGAACGGTCTGCAGCTGCAACGGAATTGATGGATAGGGGTGTTGAATTTATGCCAGTGCCGATGCAGAGATTTGATAAATACAGACGGCGAGCACATTGGCATTCATTTTTGCAGTATGACAACGACAGAAATGTTTTTGAAGTCTGCACCGCTATCCATAATAATCGCGGTAATAATGTACATACTGTAAATAAAGCAGCAAGCTTCTGCTCCTGTGGGAAATGATCCATCTACCACATGCCTTGCTCACATGCCATCAAGTGCTTTCAAAAAGTTGGTTTAGGTATAACCAATTATGTTGATCAACAATATAGTGTTTCCAAATACCTAAACACATATAGTGGTCAGTTGCAGCCAGTGGGTGCTGAGCATTATTGGCCTCCGGAACCATTAAAATAGTGTGTAACAAGTCCTATTTGCCTAAAATAAAGGTGCAGAACAGAATGCGTATACGGAACCAAATGGATGTTAGTGATACCGTTTATGTACGCAAATGTGGTATATGCTCGCAAACAGGACACGACCGTCGTAAATGTCCTTCAGCTGGCTTGGGTGGCAAAACTAATCAAGCTCGTGGTGGGTGTTCTTCTAGTGCACCTAACTACCCATAAATTGATTTTGTAATAATTAGTTGTTATGTATTTGTTGCAAGATTTATGAAATAAAATTATGCTTGTTAATTATGATTTGTACTTTCCCATTTTACCTATTTAAATGATAATTTAATAAAATTACATGTATATTTAGCCCGGTCAAATACTACGTTATGTGTGTGTTGTCTTGTCAAACTGAAAAAGCTGACTAGCTGACATAAAGTTGTATTGCCAACATCATGATATTTATCACGTAACATATATTAGTACGTTATGTATTTAGCGCCACTGACCACTACGTTATGTGTGTGTTGTCTTGTCGAACTGAAAAAGCTGAATAACTGACATAAAGTTGTCTTCTCAACATCATGATATTTAACACGCTGAATATAGCGTCGTTAGATAGTACGTTATTTGCGTGTTGTCTTGTCAAACTGAAAAAGCTGACTAGCTGACATAAAGTTGTATTGTCAACATCATGATATTTAACACGCAAAATATTAGTACGTTATGCATTTAGCACCACTGACCACTACGTCATGTGTGTGTTGTCTTGTCGAACTGAAAAAGCTGAATAGCTGACATAAAGTTGTCTTGTCAACATCATGATATTTAACACGCTTAATATAGCGTTTTTAGATAATACGTTATGTGCGTGTTGTCTCGCCTATAAAAACGGGCTCATTCCAGTTAATTTGTATGCTCAAAATTTACTAAAAACAAATATTTCATTTAAAGGTCCGGTTTTTTTACTAAAAGCAAATATTACACAAATGGCTCAACCTCTCCTTCCACCAAAATGCAAGTGTGGAAAAGCATGCTTGATGCAAAATTGTTGGGACGGTGGTGAATGTGGGCATCGCTACTGGAACTGTTTGAATAAGTTTTACAAGGATCCCAACGAACCTATATGTGATTTTGAGGAATGGGTTGACCCCCCATGTAATCAGCAATTCTACAGAGACCAACTGAATTTTCTTAATAATTTGTGTACAAGAAAAGAGGAACGTGAAAGAGAAGGCAATAAAATTATTGCAAACTTGAGGGCTAAACTGAAGGAGGTAGGATGAGAAAAATGGAAAGCAGAATGGGCTTGTGAAGCCGAAAAGGAAAAAAAAGAAAAATATAAACGGGAACTTGCGGAGGTGAAGGCTAAACTTAAAGAGGTTGAAGAAAAAAACGAAAACCTAGAAGAACGATTTAAGTGGTTGGAGCGGAGAATAAATGGGAATCGGGGCTAAACACTTGCATGTATGTGTTTAGTGTATTTTTCATATTTCATGTATTTTTATTATGTTAGCAGCCTATGTTCGTGCTTGTGTTTTTTATATTTTATGTATTTTCCTTGGTTGTTGTACTAAATTTTATTTTAATTGAAGTGGAAGTTAAGTTTTAGTGCTTGTGTTGTTATATGAAACTATCAAACGAAATGAGAACTAAAAAGAATTAATGGCCATATTCGATCAAATATTGTTGTTAATGTATACAAAAATATTATTTACACCAAATACAAAAAAAAAATGAAAGAAGGCCGAATCAATGTGTCCCGCAACCGGTGTGTCTCAAAGAATCCGCTGGTCTGAGGCGCATCATTCCCTCCGGCCGAGGTACGCTATCGGGATCATCATCATCAAGTCGTCTCCTTATAGCCGGATGCGGCACATGATGACATGTATCGGCGGTGCTGTCAGGACCAGTAGAAGGCTACATAATAATATAAAACTTAGTATAGAAAACTACCTAACAATTCACAACAATTTATATTGTCTTACCATCATCATCGTGTCTGGATCCTGCATGTAGTCATCTATCACAACATCGCATGAAGCCTTCAAAAGGAAATTAATAAAGTTACAGAAAATAAATAAGTTATAGGAAAAACAAATTCAAATTCAAATTCAATACTAATAAACTCATACCTGCGCATGTGATGTGGAGCCATAACTCAGTCGGCGCCCACTATACAAATCTCGGGTCGGTCGTTCCTTGTCAGTGGTAGACGGGCCTGGGAAGTATCTAGCCCAATCCTCTCCTTCAATATCCGATCCCGTGATCAATAATTGACCCGATGGGGTCACCTGTGAGGGCACTGGAGTGCGATAAATTCCATGGCTGTAAGACGGCATATCCATCTCATCCATGCCACCTGCCATATCATCATCAACATCATCCGCAGGAGCCTCAACGGCCCCTTGCTGGGGACCACCTCCTCTCCTCCCACGACCACGTCTTCCGGTACCACCAGCTTGTCGGGCACCACGAGGTCATCGCTGGTACTGCGCTAGGTCTATATAATCAGCCTCGTGTGCCAAACGCTAATCCGATCGGGCTCGCTGCAGTGTTTGGGTAGCCACCTCCATGAATCGACGATTATACTGTTGCATGGCCACAGGATCGTGGACATGACTATGCATCTGCTGCCCCATATGATAGACGGTATGCAATCCAATCGCCTGCATAAAGTAAAAAAAAATAGAATACATATTTGGCACAAAATTAAAGGTATATAATTAATAAAATTAAAAAACATACCAGGGCCTCGTGTCTCCCGGCGTATGGGACGTACCGACCCTGTGGCAGATGAACTGGGTTCCTGACTATAAGTCGGGAAATAGTGCGGTACCATGCTATATAATCCTGAAAAGGAAAGAGCTGTGGAGGTGGGATTAACTCAGTTCACCTGTCCCAAATACCCAACTGCTCGTCAAGCCATGCCATATATGTGTCGTCCGCCCTGGACCGATCATCCCTATCAAAGTGTCTAGCAAGCCATGCGGGCGGACTCGGTATAGGCTGCGGCAGGCCAAACTGACGACCTACCCGCTCGGAGGCATGATGCTCAACAATATCGAGGCATACGAGCGGGATAGAAGCCCTCCAAATATGTCATCCAAACCTGCAATGCACTGACAGGGTATCTATCACATCATCGTTGTACGACGTCTAGATGAACTATCAAATAAGAACAGAAATAGTTAGTATGCGCAACACTATGTTAATCTTTACCAGGTAAGTTTAGTTAGATATTCACCTGTGCGTCGTCCAGCAGATCCAGAACATCCCTGCAGAGGGGGAGATTATGATAGGCATCATAATCTCGTGCAAGAGTACGACGCATAACCCACCTCCAGGCTATAGGAAGCTCTGGAATTTCTACATTAACCGGTAACTGTGGTAGAGGTGGCTGAAACTGCAAAAATCGCTCCCAGGCCCAAACCTAACATAGAAAGGTGATGTAAAGTATAAGAATAACTATAACTAGGTAGAATTGCAACTAGTGGACATATTATTTGAATATGTTGTCAACTGTAGAAGCGGCAGAAAGACACAAACGTCTCTCTGTGTGCCGATGGAAGCCCGACACATATGCCTGTACAGGAATGAGAGGACATCACCACGCCAGTTGTAGATGGCTGTATCCGCGAAACGCTCAATATGATGCAGAAACGGAGGCTCACTAGGTTCCCCGAAGTGTTCGGGAACAACCCCCCAAGTATAATGAGCAACAACAACCTGATATATCATATGACATCCACCTCCGCTGACTCATCGGTGATAGTATGGTGGATCTCCTTCAGGTGCGCTCTAATGGAGGTTAAATGTAGACGGCTGGCCCCAGACCCTACAGTCTGGTCCATAGGCCTGAAACCAGTGAGCCTCTCCAGCATATCCCAATAGGCCTGCCGCTGATAATATCTCATGAACGCAGGCATCAAAATGGCAAGCCATCAGCTGACATGCCATATAGAATCTCGGCATCCTGCAGGGTGATGGTGGCCTCACCGATGGGCAAGTGGAAAGTGTGTGTCTCCGGTCGCCACCGCGCAATCAACGCCATGATTAAAGCTCAATCGAGCTGTATCCGGCCAATCCTAATAATCTTATAAAATCCAATCGCCTCCAAGTAATGGACCACGCGGGAATGTAGAACTTTACCATTCAAAAACTCCCACAAGTGCTCCACTCTCCTCGTCCGGAAAGTCTGCGTAAGCAACTGTCCGTCCCATATATACTCAGATCTATGCTCGGGCTGTAGGGCTAATAGATCCAACGTCCGAGGGCCGGGATGCAACATCGCGTCCATGTCGTCAACAGTAAATTAAAAGAACATTATTTATATTTTATTTTGTATATTAAATATTAATTTTTTGAGATACACAATTTTTATTATTGTGTGATTGTTTTATAATTTTAATTCATAATTTTTAATAACTTAATTATTTAATTACACAATATCCATAGGTGTGTGTGTATATATATATATATATATATATATATATATACGCGCTTGAAGTGAATTCTTAGTGGCTTTTTGTGTTTGGTATTAATAGAATTTTACGAACTGGCATTGGGAGGTTTTCATGGTTAATGTAAATTGATCATTTTGTTAATTCGTTGTCATTGACGAGATGAAACCAATTGTTGTACAATTAGTAACTTAATTTTGTGTCATTAATAATTACTTATGTGCCAAATTTAATATTTTATAATTTTGTGTTGTACAATTAGTAACTTAATTGTACAAAGTTTGCATTTTCAACTACCAGTATAAGATACTTAAACTAAAGTATTTCTACTCTACAATACTAAAGNTCACCACGCCAGTTGTAGATGGCTGTATCCGCGAAACGCTCAATATGATGCAGAAACGGAGGCTCACTAGGTTCCCCGAAGTGTTCGGGAACAACCCCCCAAGTATAATGAGCAACAACAACCTGATATATCATATGACATCCACCTCCGCTGACTCATCGGTGATAGTATGGTGGATCTCCTTCAGGTGCGCTCTAATGGAGGTTAAATGTAGACGGCTGGCCCCAGACCCTACAGTCTGGTCCATAGGCCTGAAACCAGTGAGCCTCTCCAGCATATCCCAATAGGCCTGCCGCTGATAATATCTCATGAACGCAGGCATCAAAATGGCAAGCCATCAGCTGACATGCCATATAGAATCTCGGCATCCTGCAGGGTGATGGTGGCCTCACCGATGGGCAAGTGGAAAGTGTGTGTCTCCGGTCGCCACCGCGCAATCAACGCCATGATTAAAGCTCAATCGAGCTGTATCCGGCCAATCCTAATAATCTTATAAAATCCAATCGCCTCCAAGTAATGGACCACGCGGGAATGTAGAACTTTACCATTCAAAAACTCCCACAAGTGCTCCACTCTCCTCGTCCGGAAAGTCTGCGTAAGCAACTGTCCGTCCCATATATACTCAGATCTATGCTCGGGCTGTAGGGCTAATAGATCCAACGTCCGAGGGCCGGGATGCAACATCGCGTCCATGTCGTCAACAGTAAATTAAAAGAACATTATTTATATTTTATTTTGTATATTAAATATTAATTTTTTGAGATACACAATTTTTATTATTGTGTGATTGTTTTATAATTTTAATTCATAATTTTTAATAACTTAATTATTTAATTACACAATATCCATAGGTGTGTGTGTATATATATATATATATATATATATATATATATATATACACCTATGTGTTCTGAGCTCAATATTTTGAGGCCCAGTGGCACCAAACAAACATAAGGAATTATGTGTCTCAAATTCAATATTTATATAATTTTGTGTGTTCGTTTTATACTTTAAATTCATAATTTTTAATAACATAATTGTGTATATATATATACACACACCTATGGGTTCTGG
>ML372480.1:33071-112344 GCA_005239525.1 Nicotiana knightiana
TGTATATATATATATATACACCTATGTGTTCTGAGCTCAATATTTTGAGGCCCAGTGGCACCAAACAAACATAAGGAATTATGTGTCTCAAATTCAATATTTATATAATTTTGTGTGTTCGTTTTATACTTTAAATTCATAATTTTTAATAACATAATTGTGTATATATATATACACACACCTATGGGTTCTGGACTCAATAATTTGAGGTCTAGTGGCACCAAACAAACATAAGGAATTATGTGTCTCAAATTCAATATTTTTATAATTTTGTGTGTTCGTTTTATACTTTAAATTCATAATTTTTAATAACATAATTGTATATATATATATATATATATATATATACACACCTATGGGTTCTGGACTCAACATTTTAAGGCTCAGTGACACCAAACTAACATTAGAAATTATGTGTCTCAAATGCAATATTTTTATAATTTTGTATGTTTGTTTTATACTTTAAATTCATAATTTTTAATAACTTTATTGTATATAATATATATATATATATATATATATATATATATATATNATTTACTACGCTAAAAACTAATCTAAACTAAACATGAACAACAAATAAATTTAATTGCAAATAAAACACAAAACGACATGAAACACATATATATAAATTCCGCTATTCACAGACAAATTTATATTTTTTTATAAAAACTAATATTAAGCCCAGATAAACTTAACATACTAGTTTCGCAAAAAAAAGAAAACACAAAATGAAATAGAACACATACAAATCAAAAAATATGCATTATTATAAAAGTTTCAACATAAAATAAAACGAAATACCTCGATTTAGAGTTTTAGGAGAGCAAATAAATTGAAATTTTGACTCCGAAAATGTGAAGCGACAACAATACGAAGCTCTACTCGTTAGTGGGACCTACGTTCTTCAACTTTTATGTGATGGGGGGACCCAAAATTATTATTATTTTTTAATAAATCGGGCAGAATTGGGGAGGGGGGACCAAAAGAGGAGGGAAGATTAAAAAATGGGGGAAGGGGAAGAGTAGGGTCGTCTTGAAGAAGACGGCCCGTATTCCAAAAATTGGTATAACGCCAAGGCCTGTGGCTCTATACTTGCTGCGTGTCAGCTTTATGTATAACGCCATAGTGCCTGGCGCTATACACTAACGTCGTTAATGTATAGTGCCGGGCACTATGGCGTTATACATACTTATGTTCTTTTTTTTTTTGGATTTATTTTTATTGTTTGAGTCCAAAAAGATTATACTTTGGTTCCGGATTCTTCATTATGGTCACGAACATTTGATGCACCAGTTTCCATTAGTCTTTTTTGCCCTCCCATTTGGAAGAATGTTTAAGTAAATCTCTCTGTTGTGTTATACTTTTCTTGTCATTTTTTTTACTGGTTCTTCAAACATTAATGTCTTCTGACATGGTCAATATCCAATTTTGAGAACAAGAGAAATCGAAGAGAAACCAACGTTTAACGCTTTTGATTATAAAAAAAATGCCTACAACAAGCTTTAGAGCATAATTTAGAGAAAACCATGTTTCAGTCATTGCTCCGCCAAAGAGGTGCACTATTTAGTTTTGGAATCCACAGATCATTAGTAATTGGAGTTTCTTCGGAGATAGTTTGTTCCATCATTACATTGAATTACTCTGAAATATGAATAGAGAAGAAAAATTCAGAAATTAAATAATTCCATCTTGATGATGAAGTTGACGTTGGTTTCATGAGTCAAGAAGAATGGAATTATTTACGCTAGCTATCCAGAAGCAAAATAAAAGATTACGCTTGAAACCGTTTTCTCAGGTTCAAAATAGACCCCCGAGTATATATTTGGCATATGGAAGAGTTTATTATGATATGGGACATAGAAGGCATAGAGTGCAAGTCCAAGTGGGGAAATGAATATTGTTAATGGGGACCAAATTAAAGTTTCCAATTTTGATTTCCACTCTGCAATGTATGATAATAGTACCGAGGGCACTTAGCCTAATGAATTTCTGATTACGCTTGGATTATAATGGAGGAAGTGGAAGTCGATTATCATGTACATCTAATAAGTATTGAATGTTAATATATGAGGCAGAGCAACAAAACAATAATTAAGGATCGAATGGTTGTTGGTGTGAGGTTTCCTAATTTGGTGAAGAATGGTAGTGATTTACAGAGAACCATAAATGAAGAAGATGATGAAATGAAGATGAATAATAGAGAAAATAAAGCTCACGTTTCAGACAAGGAAGCTAAGTGCTTTTGGTCTTTACTGGGAAAGAGTATATCTTGTGGACTAAATTAATCGCCACCTTTCATTATTGACTTGAAGGATTAAATCATGAGCGTCCATGTGGCAGAACCTATGAAGACTCTAGATAAATAAATTTCACATGTGGGGACTTAGAATAATTTAGCTATAAATATTATTCTTGTATTTATCTTCATAGGTAGTTAGTTATACAATAACAAGTAGAAACTAGACAAGTGAACAAATAGAAATACATAGGAATATTCTTTTTCTTTATTTTCACTTTATATATACTTGTACAAATCATTGAGAAAGATCATCAGAAGAAAGAAGTTTCCACTATTCACGTCTTTCATTTACAATTTCATCATGGTATCAGAGCCAGGCCCATCCCAATTATTGCTACCGATGTTGGGCCCCCATTTATGTTGTTCATGCTCCAGTTTGCAGGCCTGGGCGTGGAGGGATGGGGGGTGTTGAATTGTCCCACATCGGAGAGATTTGAGGTCCTGTGTCTCCTCATATGATCTTGGGAAATCCTCACCTCATAAGCTAGCTTTTGGGGTCTCATTCTAATCAGTCTCTTTTAAATACAATTTCCTATGTTTCTGAACCCACCACATATTCCCAAGCTTCCTTACACCGAGGCTTGTAGGAAGCAATGTTCAAAGAATTTGCAGCGTTGGAATCTAATAAGTCTTGGGAGGTTGTGGAATTGCCTAAAGACAAGAAAGCCTTAGCATGTAAATGAGTCTATAAGGAGAAATACAAGCAGGATGGTTCAGTTGAAAGGTTCAAGGCTCGACTGGTGATTAGAGGTGATACATAGCGAGAAAGGATTGATTTTACTAAGACATTTTTCTCAGTTGTCAAGATGACTACTATAAGATGTCTTTTAGCTATTGCAGTTAAAAAAGAATTGGGGTATTTCACAATTGGATGTTAATAATACCTTCCTCCATGGAGATTTACAGGAGGAAGTGTACATGAAGGTCCCTGCTAGAATGCAACCACCTACTCCTAATCATGTATGTAAACTTAAGAAATCTTTGTACAGTTTACGGCAAGCCTCCAGGCAATAGTATGCCAGAATTACAGCTGCCTTAAACTTCAAGGTTTACTCTCACTCACTCAATGATTATTCACTTTTCTTTAAAAATTCAGACAGGAAGTTTTCTATTATTGCAGTTTATGTCGACGATATTTTACTTACTGGAGATGATCCTCGATAACTAGACTCTCTCATAAGTTTTCTTGACTCTGGATACAAGATCAAAGACTTAGGGAAGGCTCATTATTTCCTAGGAATGAAAATTGTTAGAGAGCCACATGGGATAATTCTAAGTCAAAGGAAACTTACCCTGGATTTACTTGTTGAACTTGGTTGTCTCGATTATAAACCTGCACCATCTCCCCTTGATATGTAACGACCCGACCGGTCATTTTGAGCAGCTTGACTTCAGGTATTATGACTTGTACACATGGTCGGAATTGAAATTCGGAAAGTTCGGAGTAGATTTGAAAAGAGAATTCTCATTTCGGAAGCTTTAAGTTGGAAGAATCTGACTAAGGGTTGATTTTGAGCAAACGAACCCGGAATGGAATTTTGATGATTTCAATAGTTTCGTATAGTGATTCAGACTTAGGTGCATGTTCAAATTTGTATTTGGAAGTCCGTAAGAAAATTCGGCGCATTTTGGTGAAAGATGAAAAAATAGAAGATTTTGAAAAGTTTGACCGAGAGTTTGACTTTTTGATATCGGGGTCGGAATCTGATTCTGAAAATTAGAACAGCTCCATTATGTCATTTATGAATCGCGTGCAAACAAGTCATTCCAGATTGATTTGATATGTTTCGACGCAAATATAGAAGTTGGAAGATTTGAAAACTCACAATTCGATTCGATGTGCGATTCATAATTTCAGCGTTGTTTGACGTGGTTTGAAGCCTCGACTAAGTTCGTATTGTATTTTGGAATATGCTGGTGTAATTGGTTAAGGTCTCGAGGGCCTCAGGTGGATTTCGGAAGGTTAACGGAATAGATTTCTAACAAAGGAGCTGCTGATTTTCTGCTGCAAAAGCTGTTTTTGGATAGGATTGGTGCGATCAGAGAGCTGACTTTGGAAGCATATATATCAAAATATATAAGTAATCTAAAAATTATCAAAACATGAAAGTTGTATCCCTTTGATTCTTGTTTTCAAAAAGTTAAACCATTCATCATTTGGACATTTGATAAGAATGTTATGATCGATTGATGATGGCTGGTGAAGCAGTTTTGCCAGAAACTTCGGATGCGTGGACCCGATTTTTGAAGCTCATATCTCAGAATATATAAGGAGTTATATGTGTACAACCTAGCAAATAAAACATCTTCGAGTTTATTTACTAAATCTTCAAACCGTTCATCATTTGGATATTTCTACAAGGAGTTATAGGTGTTTTAATAGAAGTTGTACAACAGGGGAAAACTTGAAATAGGATGTACAACCTGCACAGCGCAAGGTACAACTCGATGAAGCACCTGTGCCTATATAAGGCAGTCACGGGCAGCAGCTATTTTTAAGGATTTTCTTGAGCTCGGGATTGGTTCTTTCATGGTGGATTCAACCTCGGGACTACTTAACAATACAAGGTGAGTTTTATTGGATATTTTAAGTTAATAACATCCTATTAACACTAGTATTAACATCATTCAATCTTTGAAATACCTAGAAATCCTTCAAGTTGTTCAGGAACACCAAATTTCTCAAACATAGGATTTTTAAGGAAAAATTCCAGGAAGGTAATACTAACGCTTCAAGCCCATTTCTTATGAGACAGTGATAGTAGTTCTAAAATTTGTTTCAAGTTGTTATGGTTGGATAATTGATTTCATAAACCCTAGTTCATGGCATGAATAGTGTTCTAGAGAAAATGAAAGAGAGATAAATAGTATTTTTAGAAATGAAATTAAAGGATGCAATGAACCTATGGAATCATTTTCTAACTTAATTGTAAGTGTTCAATTAAGTAATCACCAAATTGAATATTTTGGAAATGCTGGTTAAGAAAGACGGTGAATAGTAACTTGGCTGTATTGGAGAATTAATGTAGTACCATTGATGACTTCAAATGGGTATTAAATGATAAGAGTGGAGTTAAATGTGCTAGTAAGTGAACCTATTAGACGATTTGAGCTGGAGGCTTGTAGCCAACGTGTGAGCCATAAATGGATCTTGATAAATATTTTTGAGTCATAGTTTGATTGTAATTGAGATTGTAATTGTAGATATCAATTTGTTGGTGACGTATGAGTATTTCATTCAATGTTACGATGTCGGAGGAGGACTAAAAGCTTGTGAATGTTAATAAAGCGAAAGCGAGTTTTGTAGCGCTGGCCATTGGTCGAGTTGTTTGAAAGGCTTGGGAGCCGGCTATGGAAGTCCAGAGCGAGGTAAGTATCCTTTCTAACCTTGTAAGAGGGAATTGTCCCCATAGGTGAAATAATTAATTATGTGTTGCTATTTGTGGGGGCTACGTTCGCACGAGGTGACGAGAGTCCGTACGTAGCTACTAGTTATGCCTATGTCCGGGTAGTTTTAGGCTTACATCATGCTTTGTTGTTATTATATTTAATTTGTGTTTATTGTTTGCTTTGTGAAGAAGCTGGATTGAGCATACTTATTAAATATTTTTGAAAGGAATCTAAAATTGTTATAAAAATGGGAATCTTGAAAGTATTCACTGAAAGTTCATGTTTTGAAAAGAAATGGAATATGACTTTAATAATTAGAGAAATCTATGTGTAACCGCATCGCATGTATGATTCGCGAGCGGGGTAAGTCTTCCTACCACACTCTTATGGGATCGGGCCGTTCGCCTCGGCAGGATTTATGTACCACACTCTCATGGGACCGGGTCTTCGCCTTGGCAGGTTAATAGATGCATCTATGGTTCGCGTCGTTTGACCCTTCGACTTATATATATATATATATATATATATATATATATATATATATTATCCTCATTGAATCGTGCGTAATATTTGGCTAGAAGCTAGTATATCTGGGGATTTTCCCCTTAATTGAAGTATAACAACCTCTTTGATGAGACCCCCTGTATCTATGTATATGTCTTGGTTACGGAAGGAATTTGCTAATTGAGAGCTGAGTGAATTTTAAGGAGGGAATCGTACCGTGTAATTTATACTTGTTTGTTTTATATATTTACTCTGTTTCATATTTATTCATTTCGTTACTGTACCTGATATCATTGGACCGCTAGTAAGTGTCGTAGTCGACCTCTCGTCACTACTTCTTCGAGGTTAGGCGTGATACTTTCTGAGTACGCATTGTTTTCGTACTCATACTAGACTTTTTGTATATTTTGATGTACAGGTACATGTATGGACTGTATCCTTGTGGGCATAGCGGTGTGATTGATTCGGAGACTTAGGTGAGCTACATCCCTCGAGACGGCCCGCAACCAGCAGAGTCTCTTTCAGAGTATTGTATTTTCTTTTCTGTCCAATTTATATTACGGACAGTTATTGTATTATATTTGTTTCCCAGAAATTGCTCATGCACTTGTGACACCGAGTTCTGGGATGGCTTTGGGATTTATTTATTAATTGAATTTGTTAAGACATCGTTATTTATTCAGTAACGTTTATTGATTATTATATAATGTAATGAAAAGTAATGATTTCAAAATACTAAAATAGAAATTTAATTAACTTCTACTGTTGGCTTGCTCGACAGAGGTGTCCGGCGCCATCACGACCTTTCAAAGGATTTTGGGTCGTGACAACATGGTATCAGAGTGCTAGGTTCCCTTAGGTCTCACGAATCATGAGCAAGTCTAGTAGAGTCTTGCGGATCGGTACAGAGACGTCTGCACTTATCTTCGAGAGGCTACAGGGCTGTTAGGAGCACTTCCCTTCTTGATTCCTCATCGTGCGGTTTGATTCCTTTGAGGCTTATTCCTTCATTTTATTTCCATTCAATCTTATGAGATGTGAATGTTCATAAATTGGGAGTTGAGAAGTTGTAATGGTACTTCAGATATGGTGCGGGATGTTCCTCCCTGCATAGTTGGTTGGGGCTATTGTCGTCGCCTTGTAGAAGGATATTCTGTCATTTCAGCTTGGTAGCTGCACTTCTGAGAGCTTTGAGGCTATGCACAGATTGTTATGATGCTCATGAATAGTTGTCGTGCAGTAATTGATGTGATGATGGGATGCTTGCCTATGTGTCGGGGTAGTGAATGACTTGAAATGAGGTTTACTCAGAGCACGATTCAGAGATTAGGTATTTCATTTCTGGTGGAAGAAAGGCAATCGGACTGTAAGTGTTCAAAGTTGGATTGATAGAGTAACGAGACTGTGTGTTTTCAAGTGTGATGGAATTTTCATTTACGATGTGGTATTGTTATCCTTGATTGAATGTGTTAAGTTCATTAGTGTTATGATCTTCTACAATTCGCCTTTAGGGCAGGATATTATGAGATAGTATTGGAGAAGCAGGTGTCAGAGATCGCGGGGTGCGGTGGTCCAGGATTGAATGGGTATTTCTAATGCTGACGGATCGAGAAAGAGTATCTTCAGAAGGGGTTGAAGTTAGTAACAATCTATCAGTTCAAGTGCTACAGAGATAGATATTGATCTAAGGCAACAACTGGGCAGCAAAGGATGAGGAAGGACATGTGGGAAGTGTCAGGCGGTGGTTAGATTTCTAAAAGGTCAGGTGTAAGAAGCGAAAGTCGAGTAGTTGCTTAAAGGAGTGAGTTTGACCAAAGTGGGAGAGTGGCAGCGTAGCATATGGGTTCTGTGGTAGGATAGTTGCACACCTTGAGGAAAAGTTTATAGTGTTTTTGTAATTTTAGTGGACGGTGATTGGGTCCACGGGCTTAATTTGAAATATTGGCTATTATACGGCGAGATATTGGATGCAACAGAAAGAAGTTGCTTGATATGAAGAAAGATGCAATATAACTTTGAATTGGAAGTTATTGTCGCACATTTAGTTGATGTCCATAAGGAGTGAACAGACTAGTAGAATTGGTGAATGAAAACGGTCTCAGGATGGGTCATTGATGTCGTAGTGGTTTTACCCCGTGCAGCAACATTGGAAGATGTCGGCATGTAATTTTCACAGGGGGGTTATCTTTTGTGAGAGCGGTCGCGTGGTTGGCAATGCTTCTGCGAAGGATTTTACTGACTATCCAGTAAGAGGTCAAATATTTGGTTGTTTCTAGAGATTCAGAGTGTTCATTAAGTGCTAACAGAACGATTTCGATCCCGTGTTATGGTTATGTATCGAACTTCTAGAGTGGATCATGAAAAATGGCTTGGAATGTTCTATGTTATCTTCGGTCTGTGGTGTAGCATTGGAGAAAATGGAAGAAAATAACTACGGACTCATAGAGGAAGTATCAGAATGAGTGTACCAGTTAGCAACAGTTGAATTGGCATGATAGTGGTAGTGACCAGTTCCTTCAGCGTGTTAAGTTATATATGTGAATTGTGGCGGTGTGTGCGAGGCTTGACGACTGCTGTAATTGATTTTATTTGGAGGCATTTGAGTATTATGGCATGTTGTGTGTAGATGGATCCCGGAAGAGTTATGGTGGGTTACATCACTACTTGTGATTGTTATTTTCTGCGAGTATGAGAATTCAGTCAAGTGTTGCAATGGTTCTCTTGATTTGAGTTAAGTAAAAGGATTTTATATGATGAAGTGTTTACCCTATCGGTAATCCAGAAGTTAAGATGAAATTCTTGGGCTCTCGCGCATTGGTAGTATAGGTGCAGTGAGCGTCATGAAATTTGAAAGTTGAGGATCAAGGTTGCAGTTTGGGGTTAACAAGAATGTCACGAGCTCGGATGAGTAGGAAAGGATTCAGATGTGGAGTAAGCCGGTATTGTCTGGCGTCACCTAAAATTAGTGTCCTGTGTAAGGGGCTTTGTGTTTCTGACTTGCGGCTTCTTGATTTGCTTTACAGCGTCAGTGCGGACAGTGGTATGGATGTGCAAACTTGTTACCATGTATGGAAGGTCGTGGGAGCGTGACCGCGAGAAGATTGTATAAGTGTGACAGGTAGTCATTAGTTGATCGAAGATTTGAAACCAAGTGTAAAGATTATGGTGATATTGTTAATTTGAGGATTTATGCCTGAATGGCACTCAGTTTATTGGGGTGTGGACTGTGGGGGTTTACTCCGGTTATGATGGGTGCCCTTGTGTGTTATGGAAAGATGGGGGTATTATGGACCCATGAAAGGTTATTAGCCCAATGTAGTGCTATCAAAATCGGCTTGAGGTCGGTGAGTGAATTTAAATATGAATATGGGCTCTATATCAGGTCTGATGTGTTCATATCATCATAGAACTCGTTATGGAGGAGTATTCGAACGTTGGATGTTATTTCGTTGTCGGCTATTTCATGTAATGCTATATTGTGTCGTGTGAGTTTTGAAACAGCTTGATAAATTTCATATGTGTTGAGGTTCCGCATAGAGATAGTGTTGTGTGAGCAGGATGGCTCTCGAGATTCAGATGATAGATCACACCTTAGTTGTGCTTGAGTTTTGTAGCGTATGGCGCTATCTGTCTCCCCAGGGATGGTATTATGTGCTTGGCGTGCTTGTGTCTGACATTCAGATGTTTCGTGATTATGAGCAGTTTAGCTCGGTAAGTATTTCCTTATAGATTTTGTGTTTGGGTCGGGTGGCACGCCACCACAGGTATGTTTTTTGGAGTGGATTGCACGCCGTAACAGTGTGATTTTGAGTACAGTCCCCCATATCTTTTTCGTGTGTTTTGCTTCCTATTTTCTAAGGAAAGTTCATATTAGTTGTGTGGGTTGAGTAGTCCCTTCCAGAGTTCGTTTCCTTTATGTATTACATTCGAGTTTGTAGCCTATTGGCGCATTGTGGCATCATATGATATTTTGGGCAGAATCTGGGGTGGCCTATTGCTTGGGCAGCTTATACTGGCTGAGACAAGATTATTGGATCTACGATCACTTCAATCAGATTAAATGAAGTGTATTAAAGAACAAATACCATTATTTGGTTCATAAGGAGGTGATGATTCTAGTTAAGAGGAAAGGTTCAGTGATTTGTTGACTCTGCAGTTGGTAATGAAATTCTACACTTCTCTTTCATCGTGGCGGTCCTGTAAAAGTTGGGGCAAGATGTATATAGGTCATGAGATGCATTAGGAGCATCTGATTCCTGGAATATTGGCTATTAAGTTCAGAGAATGTTATTATGGCTAGGTGAATTATGCGGTGTATGGTGCTAATTCAGCAAAGACATGCAATCATATTCTGGTACATCGTGTGGTGATTGATACTGTGTTCATATGTTGGAAACAGGCCTGGTAGAGAATTCCGAGTGATGGAATTTGTCTCTAAGGCTTATTTGGCTAAGTAAAAAGGGAAATCTTCAGATTGTTCGAGCAAATGTACTCAACTGGATTGTGGTAGCATGGGCAGGTGCACGAGGTGTTAACAGTGATTTTGGACAACTCCGAAGCAGTTCTTGGTACGTTCGAGGACGAACGTATGTTTAAGTGGGAGAAAATGTAACGACCCGACCAGTCGTTTTGAGCTCTAGCGCGTTCTTTGGTGGTTCGAGACCATGAGCAACTTGACTTCATGTATTATGACTTGTACGCATGGTGGGAATTGAAATTCGGGAAGTTAGGTGTGGATTTGAAAAGAGAATTCTCATTTCGGAAGCTTTAAGTTGGAATAATCTGACTAAGGGTTGATTTTGAGCAAACGACCCCGGAATGGAATTTTGATGATTCCAATAGTTTCGTATAGTGATTTCGGACTTAGGCGCATGTTCAAATTTGTATTTGGAAGTCCGTAAGACAATTCGGCGCATTTTGGTGAAAGTTGAAAAAATAGAAGATTTTTGGAAAGTTTGACCGAGAGTTTGACTTTTTGATATCGGGGTCGGAATCCGATTCTGAAAATTGGAACAGCTCCATTATGTCATTTATGACTTGTGTGAAAAATTTGAAGTCATTTTGGATTTATTTGATATGTTTCGGCGCAAAATATAGAAGTTGGAAGATTTGAAAACTCACAATTCGATTCGATGTGCGATTCGTAATTTCGGCATTGTTTGACATGGTTTGAAGCCTCGACTAAGTTCGTATTGTATTTTGGGACATGCTGGTGTAATTGGTTAAGGTCCCTAGGGCCTCGGATGGATTTCGGAAGGTTAACAAAATAGATTTCGGACAAAGGAGCTGCTTATTTTCTGCTACAAAAGCTGTTTTTGGACAGCAATTGGTGCGATCGCAGAGCTGACTTTGGAAGCATATATTTCAAAATATATAAGGAATCAGAAAATTATCAAAACATGAAAGTTGTTTCCCTTTGTTTCCAAAAAGTTAAACCATTCATCAATTGGAAATCTGATAAGAAAGTTATGATCGATTAATGATGGCTGGTGAAGCAGTTTCGCCAGAAACTTCTGATGCGTGGAGCCGACTTTGGAAGCTCATATCTCGGAATATATAAGGTGTTATATGGTGTACAACCTAACAAATGAAAGATCATCGAGTGTAGTTTCTAAATATTCAAACCGTTTATCATTTGGATATTTCTACAAGAAGTTATGGCCGTTATAATAGAAGGTGTGCAGTAGGGGAAAACTTGTAATAGGATGTACAACCTGCACAACACAAGGTACAACTCTATGAAGCACCTGTGCCTATATAAGGCACTCTCCGGCAACAGCTATTTTTGAGGATTTTCTTGAGCTAGGGATGGTTCTTTCATGGTGGATTCGACCTTGGGGACTACTTAACAATACAAGGTGAGTTTTATTGGATATTTTAAGTTAATAACATCCTATTAACACTAGTATTAACGTTATTCAATCTTTGAAATCCCTAGAAATCCTTCAAGTTGTTCAAGAACACGAAATTTCTCAAACATTGGATTTTTTAGGAAAACCTTCAGGAAGGCAATACTAATGCTTCAAGCCCATTTCTTATGAGTCGGTGAGAGTAATTCTAATATTTGTTTCAAGTTGTTATGGTTGGATAATTGATTTCATAAACCCTAGTTCATGGCATGAATAGTGTTCTTGAGAAAATGAAGGAGAGATAAATAGTATTTTTAGAAATGAAATTAAAGGATGCAATGAACCTATGGAATCATTTTCTAACTTAATTGTAAGTGTTCAATTAAGTAATCACCAAATTGAATATTTTGGAAATGTTGGTTAAGAAAGACGGTGAATAGTAACTTGGCTGTGTTGGAGAATTAATGTAGTATCATTGATGACTTCAAATGGGTATTAAATAATAAGAGTGGAGTTGAATGTGATAGTAAGTGAACCTATTAGACGATTTGAGCTGGAGGCTTGTAGCCAACTTGTGAGCCATAAATGGATCTTGATAAATATTTTTGAGTCATATTTTGATTGTAATTGAGATTGTAATTGTAGATATCAATTTGCTGGTGACGTATGAGCATTTTATTCAATGTTACGATGTCGGAGGAGGATTAAAAGCTTGTGAATGTTAATAAAGCGAAAGCGAGTTTTGTAGCGCTGGCCATTGGTCTAGTTGTTTGAAAGGCTTGGGAGCCGAGTATGGAAGTCCAAAGCGAGGTAAGTCTCCTTTCTAACCTTGTAAGAGGAAATTTCCCCATAGGTGAAATAATTAATTATGTGCTACTATTTGTGGGGGATACGTATGCACGAGGTGACGAGAGTCCGTATGTAGCCACTAGTTATGCCTAAGTCCGGGTAGTTTTAGGCTTACATCATGCTTCGTTGTTATTATATTTGATTTGTGTTTATTGTTTGCTTTGTGAAGAAGATGGATTGAGCATACTTATTAAATATTTTTGAAAGGAATCGAAAATTGTTATAAAAATGGGAATCTTGAAAGTTTTCACTGAAAGTTCATGTTTTGAAAAGAAATGGAAGAATACTTTAATAACTCGAGAAATCTATGTGTAACCGCGTCGCATGTATGATTCGTGAGCAGGGTAAGTCTTCCTACCACACTCTTATGGGATCGGGCAGTTCGCCTCGGTAGGATTTATGTACCACACTCTCATGAGAGCGGGTCGTTCGCCTCGGCAGGTTAATAGATGTATCTATGGTTCGGGCTGTTCGACCCTTAGACAGTGCACAATTTACTTTTATGTTGGATCAGGCCGTAAGCCTCAGCATTTCCTATATATATATATATATATATATATATATATATATATATATATATATATATATATATATATATATATATTATCCTCATTGAATCATGCGTAATATTTTGCTAGAAGCTAGGGTATCTGAGGGTTTTCCCCTTAATTGAAGTATAACAACCTCTTTGATGAAACCCCCTATATCTATGTATATGTCTTTGTTACGGAAGGAATTTTCTAATTGAGAGCTGAGTGAATTGTAAGGAGGGAATTGTACCATGTAATTTATACTTGTTTGTTTTATATATTTACTCTATTTCATATTTATTCATTTCGTTATTGTACCTGATACTATTGGACCGCTAGTAAGTGTCGTAGTCGACCTCTCGTCACTACTTCTTCGAGGTTAGGCGGGATACTTACTGGGTACACCTTGTTTTCGTACTCAAACTACACTTTCGGTACATTTTGATGTACAGGTACAGGTATGGACTGTGTCCTTGTGGGCATAGTGGTGTGGTTGATTCGGAGACTTAGGTGAAATGCATCCCTCGAGACGGCCCGCAGCCAGCAGAGTCTCCTTCAGAGTATTGTATTTTCTTTTCTGTCAAATTTGTATTCCGGACAATTATTGTATTACATTTGTTTCCTAGACATTGCTCGTGCACTTGTGACACCGGGTTCTGGGATGACTTTGGGATTTATTTATTAATTGAATTTCTTAAGCCATCGTTATTTACTCTGTAAAGTTTATTGATTATTATATAATGTAATGAAAAGTAATGATTTCAAAATACTAAAATAGAAATTTAATTAACTTCTAGTGTTGGCTTGCTTGACAGAGGTGTATGGCGCCATCATGACCTTTCAAAGGATTTTGGGTCGTGACATGATACTTGTTGCAAGCTCCGGATAGATGATGGTCTGTTGTTAACAGATCCTACAATTTATCAAAAAATCCTCGGCAAGTTGAATTTTCTCACACATACGCGGCTTGATCTTTCCTTTGCAGTTCAACATTTAATCCAATATATGAAATCTCCTCGACAACCACATTGTTACTCTTCGTTGTCTCAAATATTTACTCACAGACCTAGGTATGGGAATCTTTCTGTCTGCAGAGCCTTCTTTCAATCTTCTAGCTTTTTTTGACTCGGATTGGGGGACATGCCCTGAATCTCGGAGGTCGATCAGTGGCTATTTTATTACTTTGGGTGGATCTCCGGTCTCTTATAAGTCCAAAAAGCAATCTTTGGTGTCTCTTTCTTCCGCTGAAGAGAAGTATAGATCGATGCGCCATGTAGTTGCTGAGATCACTTGGCTTGTTCGTTTACTTGGCGATCTGTCTGTTCCTCCTTCCCTTCCAGTGCCACTTCATTCTGACAGCCAAGCAGGCGATCCATATAGCCAAAAACCCGATTATTTACGAGCGCACCAAACATGTGGACCTCGATTGCCACTTTGCGCGTCAACTATACCTTGATGGGCTCATCTCTTTGACTTTTGTTCCTTCAATTTCTCAAATTGCGGATGTATTCACAAAAACCCTTTCTGGCCCTAACCATCGATCTTCTTTGGGCAAGTTGGGGGTTGTTCCTCCACCCTCCAACTTGAGAGGGATTTTGGTGTGAGGTTTTCTAATTTGGTGAAGAATGGAGGTGATTTACAGAGAAATATAAATGAAGAAGATGATGAAATGAAGATGAAGAACAGAGAAAATAAAGCTCACGTTTCAGACAAGGAAGCTAAGTGCTTTTGGTCTTTACAAGGAAATAGTATATCTTGTGGACTAAATTAATCACCACCTTTCATTATTGACTTGATGGATTAAATTATGAGCGTTCATGTGGCAGAACCTATGAAGACTCTAGATAATTAAACTGTACACGTGAGGACTTAGAACAATTTAGCTGTAAATATTATTCTTGTATTTATCTTCATAGGTAGTTAGTTTGTTATAAAATAACAAGTAGAAACTAGTCATATGGACAAATACAAATACATAAGAATATTCTTTTTCTTTGTTTTCACTGTATATATACTTGTACAAATTCATTGAGAAAGATCATTAGAAGAAAGAATTTTCTACAATTCATGTCTTTCATTTACAATTTCATCACTGGTGGTGGTATAATCGTAATCCAAAGGACAACTTCAAATTTATTACTCAAGAATTGCATATCCGAGAAAGAAAAAAGGTGAAATTGTTTATACTTTTCACGATGAAGATGAACAAAGGTACAACATCAAGATGATCTGAGAAGAAAGTGTCAATACAAACGGGTTCAACTTTCTTAATATTGTTCGCTCTTTAATTTTTTATCCTTCTAATTTATGATATCTAGTTTCTACAAATGTTATGTGTTTTCGTTATGTCAGGATCTCAAAATATATTTTTATTATATTATACGACATGAATAAACATAACATGTGGTTGGAGGTAAATTTTCTGTTATCCTTTTAGCAAATAAAATCAGTGTGTTGGTATAGATTATGTATTTAGGGACCGTTCATGAAAATATGAAAATATGTTTCCAAGGTTATAATACATGAATTAAGCTTAAATAAAATGTTGAAAATTATCTTGAGACCAATATAAAAATAAATATATTACATGTCACTTTCGATCAAGAAAGGTACATGCTTATGTTTATTCGATCAAGGAAAAAACTTTTTATAGTATGTTTAGGGGTTCAACACATTAGTTGAAATCCATTGGTAAAGATAGTTAAAATCCTGTTAAAACATTGATTGTTCATCTCGGTAGCTTCAGATAATATCTAATTATCTCGACCTCAACAAACAAGTCATCATATGATGCTTCACATTAACCATTCATAAAAACTTTTACTTTATTCTATCACGTAGGATTATTTATTCAAGGTTTTATCTTAATAATATGATATATGTGATGACTCAAAGGGTCATCTTATGTTTTAAAATTCAATTCTGGGTTTTTTAGCCTTAAAAATCTCATATTTACCCTTCTCGATTTGCGTGCACAGTCCGGGCATATTTTCGTAAAGTTTTTATGTTGAAAATTGATGAAATAATAATTTTTAACTTTAAAAGTGGATTTTAGTTGACTTTGGTCAACGTTTTGAGTAAACAGACCCGGACCCGTATTCTGACAGTCCCGGTGGGTTCGCAGTGAAATATGGGACCTGTGCGTATGCCCGGAATCGAA
Source organism: Nicotiana knightiana (assembly GCA_005239525.1). Lineage (NCBI taxonomy): Eukaryota > Viridiplantae > Streptophyta > Magnoliopsida > Solanales > Solanaceae > Nicotiana > Nicotiana knightiana. Next base: position 49,656 of record ML372480.1, read on the forward strand.
TTCTGAGGTCCCTAGCTCAGGATATGAATTTTTGTTAAAAATTGAAAGGATAAAATTTAAATGGTTTTAAGAAATTGGTTAATGATTGACCATGTCTGTATCGGGTCCGTATTTTGGTTTCGGAGCCTGGTACAAGTCCATTATGGTATTTCTACCTTTTCTGTGAAATTTGGTGAGAAACCGAACTGATTTGACATGATTCGGACGTCCGCTTGTGAAAATAGGAATTTTAAAGTATTCTCGAGAATTTCATGTGATTTGGTGCTAAATTCGTAGTTCTAGGTGTTATTTTGGCAATTTGATCGCACGAGCAAGTTCGTATGATATTTTTAGACTTGTGTGCATGTTTGGTTTAGAGCCCCGAGGACTCGGGTGAGTTTCGGATAGGCTACGGAGTGATTTGAAACTTAGGAAAATAGCTGGTGTGCTTCAGGTCTGCAGGTCTCGCAATTGCGAGGTCTGGCTCACAAATGCGAGCCTCGCATTTGCGAAGAAACATCGCATTTGAAAGCATGGGTTGGGATTGGGGACTCTGACATTTGCGAGGTTAGTTTCGCATTTGCGGAAGTTTGATGTTCGCAATTGCGAACGGATTACTCGCATTTGCGAATGCTGCAGAAATGCGACAGGTTCGCATTTGCGATATCTTTCTCGCATTTGCTTTGCAATTGCGAAGCTCAGGCCGCAAATGGGACACCTGCAGCTGGTAAATCTTGACTAGACGGGATTTTGCTCATTTTTCAAAACTTTCAAAAACAAGAAACTCTCTAGGCGATTTTCCAAAGACCACTTCTTCCCAAAATCATAGGTAAGTGATTGTTAACTCGTTTCTTTCAATCTTTCACTTAATTTCACAAGATTTCAACCTAAATCTAAGAATTTCATGGTAGAAATTGGGAGTTTGGGTAGAATTAGGGATTTTTAAAAAATTAAAATTTAGACCTCAATTTCGGGTCGGACATCGAAACTAGTTACATATTTGGGCTCGGGGGTGAATGGGTTTTGGTCCAAACCTCGAGTTTTGACCAAGCGTGCTCGGGTTCAATTTTTGACTTTTTGGGAGACAGTTTGGGAAACCTAAATTTTTGTATTGAAATTGATTTCTTTAGCAATATTTGATGTTATTACGTTATTCATGGCTAGATACGAGTGGTTCGGAGGAGGAAATTAGAGGAAAAACGTTAATTGAGCAGTAAGTGGCTTGTGAATCGAGGTAAGTGTTGTGTCTAACCTTGACTTGAGGGAATTAGGAACCCTCGGATTATGTGATTATGTGAAATTCATGTGATCGGCGTATATACTAGTTGATGAGGGCTTATACGTCGCCAAATTATATGTTTTCCCTGATTTACTACTTTCCTTTAATTGCTTCATTCCCTATCTTAATTGTTATATGCTCTAAATACTTCCATGCTTAATTGTTACGTGTTAATCAACATCTTCTCCTGTTAGCTATATTAGTTCTTCCCATAGGTCCCCTAATCCCTGCCATTTGCTTAATTTAACTTGTTTGCACCTTTTAATTATAAATTATTGGATTGGTCTCGATGTGTAGTATTATTTGAGTAGATTTTATATTGATCATCCTTTGCTTGGTTCAATTTGCCATATACTTATCTTAAAGGCCTTGTGATTTACACTGTAAATTCACGGTGTACATTGAGTGTTTTATACTGATATGGTGGCATCGGGTTGCACGCCGCAACAAGAGGAATAATGAAGGATTGATATGGAAATAAGGGTGAATATGTTTATATGGTGGGATCAGGTTGCATGCCGCAACAGGAGGAATAAAAGAGGACTGATATGGGAGAATAATGGTGAATATGTTTAAACGGTGGGATCGAGTTGCACGCTGCAAGAGGAGGAATAAGGGTGGATTGATATGGTGAAATAAGGGTGAATTATCCTATTGATATTGATATATGGTGGGATCGGGTTGAGCGCCGCAATATATATATATATATATATATATATATATATATTATTTACTATTATTGTTATTGTTATTGTTACAGAGAAGTAAGGGAGAATTTTGTGATGTCTGGTGGGATCGGGTTACACGCCGCAACAAAACTATATGTTTCTATTTCCTGAACTACATTTTTTTCCGGTATTTCTTTCATTATCAGATATAGTAAGGATTGGTAACCCTGGACGATACTGGTTCACTCTAAAAGCTGTGGTTATCGATTTCAATTGGCTGTTTGGTTCTGTTCTGTATTTCTGTTATTCTATTATTTATATACTGCGTACAGGTTTTGTATAGATGCCCCGCCTTAGCCTCGTGACTACCTCGTCGAGATTAGGCTTGGCACTTGCCAGTACATGGGGTCGGTTGTACTGATACTACACTCTGCACATTGTGCATATTTTGGAGACGGTCCTAGCATCGGTCATATGTGAGCTCGGATCGAATATTTGCGGAGACTTGAGGTACAGTTGTTCATCGCCCGCAGCACCTGGAGTCCCCATCCTCTTTTCTTTTAGTTGTACTACTTCATTCAGACAACTTTGTACTTATTTCAGACCTTTATGTGTATTACTTTAGAAGCTCGTGAACTGTGACACAAGATTCAGAGAATTGTAGTAGACGTTTGGCTGTTTAATATCCGCATTTGGACTTGAACACATCTGTTATTTTGGTTCGTTATCAATGTTACTGTTTAAACTTCTAAAAGAAGTTAAATTTCTAATGTTGGCTTGCCTAGCAAGTGAACTGTTAGGCGCCATCACGATCCCGACGGTGAAAATTCTGGGTCGTGACAATTTAACTTTATAATATCGTTTATTACATGAATAATATATACGTGCAACGCACGTGCCAAGAAACTAGTATATAAAAAATCTAAATATTACTCCTAAATAAAAAATAGCTAGACATAACTAATTACGATATGTATTTATTAAAGCCTCTAACTTGAAAATTAAACTAGATTAGATGAAAAATACATTCTTTGTAAATTTTCTTTCTTTTGCAAAAGGAAAACAAAACTGATCTCCTAATTTCTATTTTTTTGTGGTTTTAAATTTACAAGTAAAACCTATTAAAAACGAAAGTAAAAGTAAACAAAGTCAAGATTAAATCTACAAAATATTTAAACGGTAAAAAGTGTGAAAAACTCGGGTATGATAAGAAATTATATATTCACATTCAACATCTTTGCATGTTGAGCAAGTTCATTGAAACGTTTATTCCAAATAATTCTGTTGTTGCAAATGTATTTTAAATTATACTTCTACCTCATCAAATTTTTTAGACAACTATAACAAAATATATCAAAATGGTCCTTGGTTTGTAGGCTCACAATACTTCTCCATATACCAATGGGAGCCGAAATTTAATCTGGTACTATAACACACTAATTATACTAATGTATGGATCCGTCTTCAGGAACTCCCCACTGAATACTTTGACTTACAAATCCTAAGAAATAGCTAATTCATTGGCACACTCATAAAAGTAGACACATGCACTGAGCATACATCAAGAGGTCGATATGCCAGACTATGCATCTTAGCACCACTAGGCAAAATACTCCCATCCGAAATTCTATTAGGGACTCACACTCAATTAAAACACTATGAGGATTCTTCCAATATATGCACAAAATGTGGTTGCTTAGGACACAACCTTCATTACTATCCGACCTTCACAACACCTTCCACATCCAATCAACCACAAAGTAATCCAAATATAAACACTAATGAAGATGAATTAACACAATGGAAAACAGTCACCTATGGTAAAAATAAAGATAACAAACAAAATGAAAGATCACCAATTACCCCAACCCATGTTCAAAAATCAAAACCACCTAAACCCTCCCAATACCACCCCTAAAATCTCAATAAACCCAGACGGGCCCCATGACACTAAAAAAAAAGCCAATACCCCCAACCTACAAGACCTAATTGATCTGATAAAACAAAACCCTACCCTTGACCCACCCAATACTGCCAATTGAAAAACCAAAACCACCCGACCCCACCAAATACCTCCTATATCACAATCAGAAAACCCTAAACAAACTACCCTAAGTCCTCAACTACCTACAATCATTTCCCAATACCCACTCTCCCTGATAACCTAGGAGAATCAAATAATTACTCTAAGTCACCTCCCCTACACACCTTTATTCGTAAAAAAATTTCCAAGAGCATACATCTAAAACAAAACAACAAGAAGAAACAACAAATTGAGGAAACTCATCATGAATCCTCTAACCCAATCCCCACCACTCACATGCATTTGTGTGAACACTATTTACTAAACACTAATAAGACAAATGAACAAAATATACCCATGCAACAAACTATTAACTCTGCCAAACCCTCCTTACCCCAAAACACAAACCTTACTTCCCACACTCCACCTCACCTGCCACACTCCAACACCCCATCATCACCTCTACCTAAAGAACCTCCACCCAATATCCCTTAAACAAAATCTACAATACCCCAAACACACGACATTCAATTCCATAAATCTTACATTAGACCACCAACAAATAACAATGGCTCCCTCCATCAATCAATTGATAAAATTACATCCAATACATCACCAAGGATCCCTTCAAATACCACCCCAACAAATGCTACCTCCACTTCAACTCAAAGCTCCAAATTGCCTGACAATACCTCGCCAAACATCTCCAATGTATCAAACACAATCCCATAGAAATCACCACCACCATCAAAGGAACATGATACACATAAACAATGTCCACATCAACCACTTCCACCACCTTACACCACCCCACATAATCACACCAACCCCATCATGCACATCAATGGACTCCATCCTCTCCAATCCGTCCAATAACGAACTAACCACCACCTGTCCCACCACAAAAAATAACTCCCACCCACCACCACTCTCCAATAGACCTTCAACTACTACAAAACCATGTCACACTACTACTAGAGACCTTAGAAGAGTTAGCCTACACAATTCAAGAAGGAGTACCAAACCAAACACATCAAAATCAAGTTCTAGACCTAAACCACCAATAGGATATTACTCTTTGGAAAATTCAGGAAATCATCATCCAATCCAACAGTGGCAAGCCCATATACCCCACCACTAACCTCACTTGAATACATCCCCACAAAACAACTTCTTTCCATGGTCTATTCCTCCTCACCAACCAGCAGCACTCCACCAACCCCCAGTACCAACACAATAATTGCAGAAATATGTGACTATCAATCACAATGTCAACTCACTACCCCATTCACCACAGCAGGAAAACCAAGCAGAAGAAGGCAACGACCTACCGAAGACCTTCATGGAATATATGATTTTAAACGACTTTCTGACGATCTCCATGTCAGGAAATATAGAAAAAAAGTATCTAATCTTCATCCCCCCGTCCCTCAAGAAAACCTCATTGAACATACGCCTAAACCCCTCATCTGTGGAAGAGAGATATTTCATGCTCATGATCCCAACTCTACAAGACAACTTGCTACCAGCAGCCCTATACGATCCCCCTCACTTATTAATGCAGTTGGAACTATCATTGACTCCGAAAGAGAGCTTCCCATACCATGAAGGACTAATGAAGATAGTGCTATGGAATTGCTGGGGAGCCCATAATCAGGAATTCCACCGGAATCTCAGGTTTTTGCTCACATGGAACAACCCCTCCATCATGTACCTCACAGAAACAAAAATGGCTAATCATACTGACCTGCTCATGGAGTAAAACTACACAGATTTAATACAAGTCGCAGCCCAGGGTCAATCAGGAGGAATTTTCCTCCTTTGGCTAGCACACAAATTGGTTGTCAATCCAGTGGCAGTTACAAGTCAAGAGATCTATGCATTTGTCCAAGCCAATGATCGAGGAGTCCAACAGCCTTCAACATAACAGTGCAATGAGAGGAAGTAATGTAATTTTTTTGATGTACCATTTTGGAAAGTCCAAAGTTGAAACACACTCCCACCCCATTCTATATTTTGAAATGCCCCCCACCCACCCCCACCCCCACACTCTTTCTTTCTCATGCAGCTACATTATTGCATCCCTAGAAAATCATCTACATCAGTGTTTACCTCGAAAAATTAAAGTAACAATTAAATTTGATTTGTGGTTTTAAGGATATGTGATCTATTCCAATGGTAGTGAATAAATAAATAATATTAATTATAAGAGAGAAGAATTGATGAATCAAACCAGTGTTGCTAGTACAATGGGGACCTTGAGCTCGATATCCTCGACGACCTCGAGGTGGGTTAAGAATAATAATAAAGTAAGGACAATAAAGTGAGAGCAATAAAGCTGAGGAACAATTCTGGAGCACAATAACAGAGAAAAGTAAGATAGAATATTCTTTTGCTAGTCGTGAGATGATCTTTACAAATGATTGAGGTCTCCTTTATATAGGAAGGGAAAACCCTAATAAGGTACATTTCTAATTATGGTAAATAGTTCTATTGGTAAAGATGTATAACAACCTAGTACGGACTTGTACTAACTTGTACAAATCTTATCCCACACTTTACGCCCTGATCCACGTGTCCTTGAGAGATTCCTGTTTTTTCTTGAGTGTCATCGAAATTATACTTGCTCGAGGTAGACCGTACCAGGCCCTCGATTTTCTTCCTGAGGTGCGCACATCCCGTCCAGACTTGATTCTTACTTCGAGTTTCCCGAACTCGAGCTCGGTGTTCGGTTAAGACCTCGAAATTGGGTTCTCCGATTTTGACCGTATACAGATAATACCCGCATTTCATTGATTGGAATGATAAGAAACGATTTGATTATTGACTCTTCGACGCCCCAAATGTGACATCAGACTTGTGAGGTCAGCGGTTGGTGTGACTGAAAGGTCGTGCAAAGGTAATGTCTGCACAATTTTCAAAAAGTCATTAATTAAAAGAGGCTTTTGGCCAACCGTTTAGCTTCCCAAATACGCACAAGTGGCCTTTCAAAATACTTCAACTTATTTATTTGCAAGCCTTACTCTCTTCAACATATTCAAACCTGTTGTTTCCTCATTCTCTCTGTGTTCATACCTTTCTTGTGCCCATTTTACTATTAGCACTCTCTTTATTTTTCTAAATACACAGTAGTAATGACAAAAATTTCCAAAACAGTTCCACAGAAAGAGAAGGCTTCTTCGTCTTCTCGCACATCTAAGAGTAAAATTACGGTACCTCCTCATGTTGAAGAGTGTACCCCCGGACTTTGTGATACGTCTTCTGATTTCAAAATTGACATACCTGCTTCGATCCCAGGTCTATGCGAGCCTATGTCTCGGTATATCAGTTTGATAACTGAACTCGAACAGGTGAAGGCGGATTGCCGTTAGGCGGATACGGTGGTCGTGGAGATCCCTTCACCCAAAGAGTATATCACTACTTACAAAGCGGGGTACCTAAGTGTGTATACCTACCCATTCACCTTAGGCCCCGTAGATCCTTCTCTACCTCTCCTAGATCTAGTGATTCTCGAATTCTATTGGCAGTACCAAGTGACTATAGGCAAAATTTACCCTTCAGTGAATTGTTCACTTGATCAGGTACTTCTCGAGCAAGGCCGAGGGAATGTCCTTTACCCTCGACCATAGGATCAGGCTATACAACCCTCGTCTATCTTGAGGTGGCCTGATAAAGTTACAACGTCGATCCTCGAAGTATTCTTCTCTAGTATCGATGAAGATAAAGACCGAGAGAGGATGAGCCGCTTCGTTCGAGTCAGGACCTCTGACCTGATTCCTGCTGAAAAGATGACTTTCCTAGAGGAGTGGAATATGAAGCGTAAGTACAGACTTATCGAGTGTATTTCATTATTTTGATATCCCCATATTCTTTTGGACTAACCCCTTTTTAATGATGCTGTCGTCGTTTGGTATCCATATGCAGTTGCGGACCTCCTGGGTTGGGTTCGACAACTGGCTTCCACTTCTTCATACACCGAGTGCGTCTAGTGCGAATTGGACAAAGGCCAATGGCAGGCCAAAAACCATGGTGAGCTTTCATTGTTCACATATTTAAATCTCTTAGCGAAATACTCTTGCGCAAAATACTTAATTTTGCATTTGTGCAGGCCTCGGGGACGATGTTTCGATGAGATCGCCCCCAGCCGGTGAGGAAGCAACCCCAAAACCCGTCAAAGACAAAAAAAAAGAAGAGGGGGTCGCCGGCAAACTCTCTGAAGGCAAAGAAAACAAAGGTCCAAAAGTCTAAGGTCGATACGGTGGCCTTAAATTTGAAAATTGCCGAACGTCTTCGTGCTGAGGACGAAGAGGGAGACGAGGCCGAGGGAGAAGATGATGACCGCCTGTTAGTGATTTGGAGAAGAGGAAGCACCAATGCTTCAAAGGTTGTTGAACCGAGGGCTGCCAAGGTTGTTCAATCTCATGCTGAGGAGGTCTTTGAGGGGAGCTCGAGCAAAGTCCTCGAGCTAACCAGGGACAAGAAAGCGCCTTATACCATAGGGCACTTGATCGATGAACCCGAAGATCCCAACCCTGAGGTGCCTCAAACGTGTGAGAACACCCTGATTGAACCATTCAGGGGTGATTTAAGTGGATGACTCTCCACCAGGCCCGTTGTTCTCTGCAGGGCAAATATGGGACGCCCAAGATATGAAGACTCCCGATGTGGGAACATCCCACTGGGAGGACGACATCTTAAGAGAATGACTTGTCGGGATCGAAGAGGGCCCCGACCTTGACGCCTCGTTCATGTTTGAAGAGGATGAGAAGCTTCAAAAGCAGGTAAACTTGCCTTAACAATTATATTAGGAGTTTGATTTTTGCCTTTCTGACACCGTTTCTTTATGATAAGGCCGTGATGCTCTATGAACGAGCTTTTTCCAAGTCTCGGGCTGAGCTTGCCCATTGTGAAGATGAGCTCACGAAGCTCATGTCGGAGATGGATGAACTCAAGGCTCTCTATGCCAAAAGAGAGGGGGAACTCAACGATCTTCGAGAAAGTTCAGAGGAGGGTTCCCAAGAGCGGACCGAGCTCGTCGAATAGGTAATATAGCCTTTGTGGGCTTACTCTGTATCTTACTTGCTTTGGAGTCTAATGCTTTAATTTTGCAACTTCATCAGAAGGCCGATCTGGTGGATCAACTTCGGGAGGAGCTAAAGAACAAAGTGGCTGAAAACCTCAGGTGGAAGCAAAATATGGACCGTCTGGCCTCCGAGAAGGACACTCTTTGAGAGAAACTGGCCTCGGTCGAGTGTGCAACAGAGGACAGCCGTAAGTGTAAGGAGCTTCACACTGAGACGGCCGCAGAATTAGCTAAGGGCAAGTCCGAAGCTAATGCATTCGTGTCCTCTTATCGAACGAATGTTGCTGCTGCTAATGCTCGGGCTTGAGAGGTATCTACTGCGGCCGAGCTCAAGTTAACATGTGTCACCAATCACGCCAAGCTGGAGGCTTGAAGGCATACTCTCGAGGAGGTGCACGCTAAAGGCTTCAACCTTTCCGCCGAAATCGAGAAGGTAAAGGCCCTGGAAGAAGAGGCAGCTGCATTGCTCTCCACCGACGAAGATTATGCCAACGGCTCCGAGAGTGAGGGATATGAAGGCGAAGTCCCCGAGGAGGAGGAGGAGAAGGCCCCCGAAGATGAGGCTACCGAAGATGTAGCTCCAGTGGATATTGCCTCCGAGCAAGTGACCACGAAAGTGGATTAGGTTCTTTTGTGTTCTTTCTTTTGTGTACGGTCCCCTGTCACGGCCCAAATTTTCCTCCGTTGGGTATCGTGATGGCATCTAGTCTTACGGAGTAGGTAAGCCTAAAATTTCCTGGAATAACAACAATAATGAATAAAATCTAATATTTTTCTGAAATAAATAATTCTTTATACATTACATACTTCCCCAAAACCCGGTAGTACAAGTCATAAGCTTTATAGAGTTTACTACAACTTCTAATTACAACTGTTTGGAAGCAAGAAAAATAGTGTGAATGCAAAATAATAAGGTGACTCTGAAGCCTGCGAATGTGACGACAGGTTTACCTTGAGTCTCCTCAGCAAGAACCTGTGCTGCTACTGACGATCAATACCTGGATCTGCACAAAAATGTGCAGAAGTTCAGAATGAGCAAACCACAGCGGTGCCCAATAAGTATCAAGACTAACCTCGGAGGAGTGGTGACGAGGACTAGTCAAGACACCCACTGGTCTAATAAACTAAAAAAGTATCAATATAGGAAAAAAGGAAAAAATGATATACATATAAAGGCTACGCAATGTAGCTAACAATAAAATGAATTCGATAAAGAAGGACAAATAATAAGTATCAGCGGAACCCATGAAACAACACAAAGATTGAATAGAACACAAAAAAATCTGGAGTGTAAACATATAACACGGATGGGCAATGACTCAACAAACTTCAACCACTTCTACATCAAATTCGTAGTCATCTCTATGAGGTTCCGAACCTCGGACAAATCACCATTTACGGGTCCCAATATTCGAACCCTAACACTTGGCATCTTGCGCCCTCATCCGAGTACCAACTGCACAGACGACTCACGTGCCAATTGGGTCATTTCCACCCATACGGTGAGTACAACAAGAATATCTATACTTGATAACAACAAGGAGCCCTAAATCCGTTAATAGTACTTAATTGCGTTTATGCTTGTGCAGGTGTCTTAACATGATTCAACAACCAATAAGCATAAGGGAAGAAAAGGGCAACACGTACATTGTCGTCTCACAAATTTCCACACGAATAAACTTACACAGTAAGTGTTCCAGTACATAATATCAACAACAAGGAATGCCCCCTAGGACAACACAAGTATCACAAACAAACCCCCGACATATCCCACCTTGTCTCGCCCCGTGTGCAATAATAAAGTATATGCCCGCCTTGTTTTGCCACACGTGCATAAGCCTGTTCCCACCTAGTCTCGCCACATGCACAACCCTCAATCTCATATCCTGCCTTATCACGCCGCATGTGCAATATTGATATTAAACACGGCACGACAGAAACCTTGTGCAAATCCCCATATCAACAACCGCACGACAGAAAGCTCGTGCATCACCACAACAAGTACAATAACAACAATGGAAACAATTCAAGATACGATTAATACATCAACTCAAGCCACACTTCGATCACAATATAGGCAAAACTAGTTCACGAGAAATGAACATAATAAGGACAACTAGGCTTATTAAGAACCGTTCAACAAGGAAGAAAAACAACATGTAATAGTCGCACCTAAAATGCATGGTTTAACAACAAGAAATCAACACGAATTCCATAACTCTATGTACAAGCAAGTCAACTAAGGTATAGTCTATCCACACTTCCTTTAAGGTCGGCAGCTTCAGTGGTATTCAACAAATTACATTTAAGGACAAGTAACGTGAAAAATAATCATAACCTCAGTTACGACCAAACCATTATAGAATGAGATGAAGATAATTACAATTAGAGATAAGCAGTTAAGAAGACATAGCATGACAGTGACAAGGAAATAAAATCTTCGGATAAGTCAACTAGGAGTCAAATAGGCAATAGGAGTAAATCCAAAAGTAAGAAATTCTACATTTAAGCAAATAAAGATGAAACTAGAAGTTTTGAAATTCAATCATGCCAAGGACAATTCATAATCGGCGAATATAAGGACCTAAGATTCCTAAATGGGCAACTTTCCACAAATAAGTCTGAGCACGTGCTCGTCACCTCGCGTACACGGACTACAATCAACATAGAAGACTCAAATCCTAAGAGGTAATTCCCCCACAAAAGGTTAGGCAAGATACTTACCTCAAAGATGACAACTCGGTACTCTAAAATGGACTTCTCGAGTAAAAAGGCCTCCGGACGGCACAAATCCAACTAGAACAACTTCAAAACACACATAAAACTTATAAGGAACTATTTCGGATAATAAAGTTTTGATCTTTACAAAAAAACTAGAAATCGACCCAAAAGTCGACCCCGGGCCCGCACCTCAGAACCCGAATACCCATTCTAATATGAGTTCAACCATACAAAAATTACCAATTTACGATACCATTTCGACCCTTAAATCATGGTTTTTCATTTTAGAAATTTTCTTCAAAAAAACCAACATTTTCCCCAACCAAAAACACAATTTAAATGATAAAAACAAAGACTAAATCATGGAATATATTTAATTCTAGATGAAGAACACTTACCCAATCGAATTTCAAGAAAAAACCCTCAAAGAATCTCCCAAAATCGAGCTCTACAAGTCAAAATGTGATAAAAATTGTGAAACCCTCGATTTTAGAATATATTTTGCATGACTAGGTCTTTGTGCATCGCGATCGCGGAAGAAGAAATGCGATCGTGAAGAAGGAATTGGCTACCTGCCCAGAAATGCACTACGTGATCACGAACTGATGCATGCGATTGCAGAAGAGGAGGGGAAAGGCCTACGCGAATGCGTAGAGAAACTGGCGAACGCGAAGAGTGAAACATGCAGAACTATGCGATCGTGCGGGGTAATATGCGAATGCGAAGAAGAAAATATGGCAGGTCAACTTTACACTACGCGATTGCAATTCGATCTACGCGATCACGGAAGAGAAACATCAAGCACTAGAACAGCAGTGCAAAATGGAGAAAAAATGACCTGATCCCCACCCGAGGCCCCCGGAACCCCGTCGAAACACACAAACAAGTCATATAACCTAACACGGACTCACTCGGGGTCTCAAATCACATTAACCGACGCTGAAACGATGAATCACACTAAAATTCGAACTAATGAACTTTCGAATATACAAACTTCTAAACTCGTCCCCCAACCTATCAATTCAACCCGGAATGATGTCAATTTTTGCAGACAAGTCCCAATTCACATTAAGGAGCTGCTCCAACTCTCGGAATTGCATTCCGACCCTGATATCCCAAAAAGTTAACTGTGGTCAAACTACTTCATTTTCCAAACTTCAAATTTTCCAACTCTACGAACCTCTAAACCCAATTCCGGACGCGCGCCTAAGTCAAAAATCACCATACGGAGCTGTTGACGTTACCCAAAACTGATTCTGGGGCCATTTACACAAAAGTCAAAATTCCAGTCAAATTCCACCACTTAAGCTTCCAAAAACTTAAATCTTTCTTCCAATTCTACTCTGGATCATCCGGTAACTGAATCCAACCATGCACGCAAGTCGATATACATAATACGAAGATGCTCAAGACCTTATGCTAGCGAACGGAGCTTAAATTCTCAAAACGACCCCCTGTTAAACAAACTTTCATCCTTGAACGTGCCAAGATTCACCTCGAACTCATCCAATCACTGAATGCACACTTCCAACACACACCCGTAGGTGATCCCACATCACCCCAATCTACATCAGACTGACGACACCATAACATCTGTAATTTAGCCTTTCTACAAACACTGATAAGCCTTGGACCCCAAATTCTCACCGCCTCTTCATTTCCACAAGACCCGATTTTAAACCCATATCCGGTATCAGTCTCAACCAGCTACATCAACTCAGTCCTACACCCACAAGGTACGACCACATAACATAACACACCACACATAGGTGTTTACTAATACTTCTGATCACAATAGTTGCCCGAAATCAACTCAGCACCGACAATCAGCCTCATATCCAATAGAACTCTGTTTCCAAGCCCCATAATACTGATAATGATGCAATAAATACGATGAACTCATACTTTGACACCCAAATCACCAAGACACAACTAACACCACTGGGCACACATCCCGCAAGCAAAAACTCAAGAAGCACAGAACAAAAATGACTGAATACGAAAAGAGAACACATAAGGAAACTATCAAATAAGCCCGACAGGCACAACTCTCTATCAATGCTAACATACAAAACAATATAACAAGGAAAGAATCAAAGCATATAAATAAATAACAAGTACCCCGTCCTGGTACAACCTTTATCACGGTACGTATCCCAGTTCAACTCTTCAAATCACATGAAATCACGAGGGTCTCGCCCTCAACTATAAATCACAAATAGGATATACCAACTGGAAATTTTCACTAGATCACTTCCTTTAAAAACTCTACAACATGTGCTGGCTCCCACACCGGTGGGGCATAAGAATCATAGCTTGTAACCACTATGCTCAGGAATCACATCAAGCCTACCGTACTGGGCAACAGGAATTTACTACTTGTGTTATACCTCTCAATTATGAATAGAAACAAAAGATAGACACGGGCTACTACTCATAGAATCTCCCAACAGGAGCAAACACGAAAATAGAGTGCAAAGCATGAAACTCACTCATAACGAAACAACAAATGAGGGAACTCGTCCCGACCAGCAGAGCTATAATGAAATGCAAATGGTGCCCTTCTGTAAAAAATCAAAACATACTTGTACGATAACATCTGGCACAACGGCCTCCAGCCTACTATACGAAACACATCAATGGGCCAGGCCTCCCCCTCTTGGGCGCTCTACTCACCTAAATGCCCTGTTGTGACACACCTTCCTAAATCCTAGGACAATGTCTCACCCTATGACTGGTATCTCCACACTCCAAACAACCTCTCTGGTGAAGTGGGTGTGGAAACTGTGCAATACGAGCACTCTGAGACCCATGAGTACTTGAAATTCCATGCGAAGCCGGTAATGCAAACTGAACTTACTGACCCACAAAACCTCTAACGTGTCGTATCCTGCCTCTATAGTAAGGACTAGTAGACCTCAACGGCCTACGAGGCCTCCTCACCTCTCTGTCCTCTCTCTCCTGACCTTGTTTATCCTCCCTCTCACAGCCCCGCCTGACATCTCTCTCATGATCCAGCATGCCCTCAACTTTGTGAGCAATCCCCACCACCTGCTGAAATGAAACATCCGACTCTAACTCCCGAGCCATGCTGAACTGAATATCATGCTTGAGGCCCTCAATGAATCTACGAACACTCTCTCTAACTGTAGCAACCAAAGCAGGTGCGTGCCTGGCCAAATCACTGAATCTGACGGCATACTCTAATACTGACATAGTGCCCTAGCGCAGCTGCTCAAACTCCGCACGCCATGCATATTGGAGGGACTGAGGTACAAACTCGCTCAACAATATCTCTTAAAACTGACCCCATGTAAGTGAAGTTGACTCGGCCGGGCTACCCAACTCATATGCCCGCCATCACTGGTAAGCCGCTCCCCTGAGCTGAAATGTAATGAAAGCAACCCCGCTCATCTCCATAATACCTATAGTACAAAGAATGTGGTGACACTCCTCCAGGAAACCCTGGGCATCATCTGTCGCCAATCCACTGAAGGTAGGAGGGTGGTACTTCTTGTACCTCTCAAGTTTAAGTTGTTCTTCCTCAGATGATGTTGCCCTAACCACGGGCTGAAATGGGACCACATGATGTGCTTCCATGACACATTGAACCTAACCAACATGACCTCATTGCTATGGAGTGTGGGCGGCAGGAGTCTAAACTCCTCCCCCGATCTGTGAAGTATCAAGTGCACCCATAATCAATCCCGCCTGAGTCAATGTACCAATCATACTCAAGAACTGCGCCCAGGTCTCCTGAAGTCCGGGTGTAACAACAGGCGCTTCCGGTGCCTGCCCCCCAACTGGAACTGCTGGAGGCTCCTCAACGGTTGCTCTGGCAGGTGCTCTAGTTGCGGCACGTGCCCCTCGTTAGCCTCTGCCTCTACCTCTACCCCTGGCAGCATCTTCTCCGGGGGTAACATCCCCAGGATCTGCAGTCACATCCTCACCATCTGTGAGGGTTGGAGTGATAAATTTTTCAAGCTTCAAGATCAATAAACTCACACGATAGGAATGAAGGAAGTGAAGTTATCCTAATAGTTCCGTCGCCTCTGAAAAGTAAGTACATACGTCTCCGTACCGATCCTCAAGACTCTACTAAACTCGCTTATGACTCGTAGCACCTATGAACCTAGTGCTCTGATACCAACTTGTCAAGACCCAAATTACCCTCTGTTGAGTATCATGATGGCACCTAGTCTTAAGGACTAGGTAAACCTAAAATTTCCTGGAATAACAATAATAATGAATAAAATCTAATAGTTTTCTGAAATAAATAATTCTTTATACATTACATACTTCCCCAAAACCCGGTAGTACAAGTCATAAGTTTTATAGAGTTTACTACAACTTCTAATTACAATTGTTTGGAAGCAAGTAAAAACAGTGTGAATGCAAAATAAGAAGGTGACTCCGAAGCCTGCGAACGTGACGACAGGTTTACCTTGAGTCTCCTCGGCAGGAATCCGTGCAGCTATTGACGATCAAATCCTGGATCTGCACAAAAAAGTGCAAAAGTGCAGAATGAGCACACCACAGCGATGCCCAGTAAGTATCAAGACTAACCTCGGAGGAGTAGTGACGAGGACTAGTCAAGACACCCACTGGTCTAATAAACTGAACAAGTATCAATATAGGAACAAAGGGAAAAATGATATACACGTAAAGGTTACGCAATATAGCTAACAATACAATGAATTCGATTAAGAAGGAAAAACAATAAGAATCAACGGAACCCATGAAATAACACAAATATTGGATAGAACACAAACAAATCTGGCGTGTAAATATACAACACCGACAGGTAATGACTCAACAACTTCAACCACTTCTACATCAACTTCGTAGTCATCTCTACGAGGTTCCGAACCTCGAACAAATCACCATTTACGGGTCACAATATTTGAATCCTAACACTTGGCATCTTGCGCCCTCATCCGAGTATTAACTGCACGGACGACTCATGTGCTAATTGGGTACTTTCCACCCATACGGTGAGTACAACAAGAATATATATACTTGATAACAACAAGGAGCCCTAATTTCGTTAATAGTACTTAACTACGTGTATGTTTGTGCAGGTGTCCTAACATGATTCAACAACCAATAAGCATAAAGGATGAAAAGGGCAACACGTGCATTGTCATATCACAAATTTCCACACGAATAAACTCACACAGTACGTGTTCCAGTACACAATATAAACAACAAGGAATTCCCCCAGGCCAACACAAGTATCACAAACAAACCCCCGACATAGCCCACCTTGTCTCGCCACGTGTGCAATAATAAAGTATATGCCAGCATTGTTTCGCCACACGAGCATAAGCATGTTCCCTCCTTGTCTCGCCACATGCGCAACCCTCAACCTCATATCCCGCCTTATCACGCCGCATGGGCAATATCAATAGTAAACATGGCACGGCATAAACCTCGTGCAATTCCCCATATCAACAACCGCACGACAGAAACCTCGTGTAAATCCCCATATCAAAAACCGACGGTAGAAACCTCGTGCATCACCACAACAAGTACAACAACAACAATGGAAACAACTCAAGATACAATAAATACATCAACTCAGGCCACACTTCGATCACAAGATAGGCAAAACTAGTTCACGAGAAACAAGCATAATAAGGAAAACAAGGCACATTAAGAACCACTCAACAAGGAAGAACAACATCATGTAACAGTCGCACCTAAATGCATGGTTTAACAACAAGAAATCATCATGAATTTGATAACTCTATGTACAAGCAAGTCAACTAAGGTATAGTCTATCCACACTTCCTTTAAGGTCGGCACCTTCAGGGGTATTCAACAAATTTTTTTTAAGTCAAGCAACGTGAAAATAATCATAACCTCGGTTACAACCAAACCATTATAGAATGAGATGAATAAGTCTGAGCACGCACTCGTCACCTCGCGTACACGGACTACAATCAATATAGAAGACTCAAATCCTAAGGGGTAATTCCCCCACACAAGGTTAGGCAAGATACTTACCTCAAAGATGACAACTCGGTACTCTAAAATGGACTTCTCGAGTAAAAAGGCCTCCGGACGGCACAAATCCAACTAGAACAACTTCAAAACACACATAAAACTTATAAGGAACTATTTCGGATAATAAAGTTTTGATCTTTACAAAAAAACTAGAAATCGACCCAAAAGTCGACCCCGGGCCCGCACCTCAGAACCCGAATACCCATTCTAATATGAGTTCAACCATACAAAAATTACCAATTTACGATACCATTTCGACCCTTAAATCATGGTTTTTCATTTTAGAAATTTTCTTCAAAAAAACCAACATTTTCCCCAACCAAAAACACAATTTAAATGATAAAGACAAAGACTAAATCATGGAATATATTTAATTCTAGATGAAGAACACTTACCCAATCGAATTTCAAGAAAAACCCTCAAAGAATCTCCCAAAATCGAGCTCTACAAGTCAAAATGTGATAAAAATGGTGAAACCCTCGATTTTAGAATATATTTTGCATGACTAGGTCTTTGTGCATCGCGATCGCGGAAGAAGAAATGCGATCGTGAAGAAGAAATTGGCTACCTGCCCAGAAATGCACTACGTGATCACGAACTGATGCATGCGATTGCAGAAGAGGAGGGGAAAGGCCTACGCGAATGCGTAGAGAAACTGGCGAACGCGAAGAGTGAAACATGCAGAACTATGCGATCGTGCGGGGTAATATGCGAATGCGAAGAAGAAAATATGGCAGGTCAACTTTACACTACGCGATCGCAATTCGATCTACGCGGTCGCGGAAGAGAAAGATCAAGCACTAGAACAGCAGTGCAAAATGGAGAAAAAATGACCCGATCCCCACCCGAGGCCCCCGGAACCCCGTCGAAACACACAAACAAGTCATATAACCTGATACGGACTCACTCGGGGTCTTAAATCACATTAACCGACGCTGAAGAAGCAATGCGATGGTGAAGAAGCAATGCGATGGTGAAGAAGGAATTGGCTACCTGCCCAGAAATGCACTACGCGATTCCAAACTGATGCATGCGATCGCAGAAGAGGAGGGGAAAGGCATACACGAATGCATAGAGAAACTGGCGAACGCGAAGAAGAAAATATGGTAGGTCAACTTTACACTATGCGATCGCAACTAGATGTACGCAATCGCGGAATAGAAACATCCGGCACAAGAACATCAGTGCAAAAATTTTAAAAAAAAGACCCGAGGCCCCTGAAACCCCGTCTAAACACACAAACAAGTCATATTACCTAACACGGACTTGATCAGGGTGTCAAATCACACCAATTCAACGCCGAAACAACGAATCACACTAAAATTCAAACTTATGAACTTTCAAATCTTCAAACTTCTAAGCTCGTGCCGAAACCTGTCAATTCAACCCGGAATGACGTCAAATTTTGCAGACAAGTCCCAATTCACATAACGGAGATGCTCCAACTCTCGGAATCACATTCTGACCCCGATATCCCAAAAATTTAATTGTGGTCAAACTACTCCATTTTCCAAACTTCAAATTTTCCAACTTTCGCCGAATTGCCTCAAATTACTCTACGGACCTCTAAACCGAATTTCGGACGTGCGCATAAGTCAAAAATCACCATACGAAGCTGTTGACGTTACCCAAAACTCATTCCGGGGAAATTTACACAGAAGTCAAAATTCCGGTCAAATTCCACTACTTAAGCTTCCAAAAACTGAAATCCTTCTTCCAATTCGACTCCGGATCATCCGGTAACTGAATCCAACCATGCACGCAAGTCGATATACATAATATGAAGCTGCTCAAGACCTTATACTACCGAACGGAGATTAAATTCTCAAAACGACCGGTCGGGTCGTTGCAGGCCCTATGTGGGGGGTTTTGTAAATGTACCTTTGAACCATCTTTTGAATAAACAGAACTTTTTTCCTTCATCTTTGTTTCATGTTAAATTCTATTTCATCTTCATCTGTGAAACAAAATTTTGTGTTGTACACAATCGGTCCGCCTATTGGGCTTGGAATATAATGCCCTTAGGTTTTGTGTTTGATCAACGATCGATGATAGGTTACCACTTAAGGTTCAATCTTCGAGATGAGCTTTTTCTTTGGTTTGACGCTAGCTCGGGGTAAAGGCTAGGTAAGGTCTCGAGCAGGGTGTGCTTCAGTCTTTAAGCTCTCTAAATATTGTCCCTTAGGCTTTTAAATACCGGCCCTTAGGCTCTTTTAGGTTGTCCCTTAGGCTCTTTTAGGTTGGGCCAATTCGGCCTCTAAAATGGCTATAATTTTTCCCTCTTCCGGCTAAAGACTTTGTGAAAATTTTGGTATGCCTTAGCATGTGTTCTTTGTACTTGTTGGATTTTTCGAAGGTTCTATTGATTGGAACCTCGTCTGCAATTCATTGTGTACCGATAATTGAAGGCTAATATTATCGAAGCCTCCAATTTATTCGAGGGCTGGTTTTATCGAATACCTTCATTATTTTCTTTTGCCAAGGGTAACCTGATTTAACCGGTTATTCGAAGTGTTTGAAGGCCTTTAGTTTTATGGCGGAAGTCAAACGTCTCCGAGCCATATTATCTCGGCCATAGACTTTTTATATGAATGTAGTCTTTAGTATGGTCGTAGCATTTTAGTATGGCCGTAGCCTCTAGTCCCCGAGTGTGATTGCCTTGGCTTTTATATCGAGGGGATGCCTCTTTGAGATCTTATGAGTTCGAGCACGCCTCTTTAAGGTCTTATGAGTTCAAGTATGCCTCTTTGAGTTCTTATAAATTCGAGTACTCGACGACTCGATGTGTTGATTGTCGATGATAGCCCCCGAGTAATCGGGGGGTGCGTTCGCATTCTGGCCCTCAGACTATTTCTTGTAGAATTATAAGGATGATGTTTCGTATAATAGTAGACTTATTTTGAGACACAAAGTGTTTTGATATAATAACAGTGCTTCTTTGAATAATTGATGCATGCGTACATGTTTGCCGTTGGGGGCTCGACTGCTCTACATGGGCACGGTTCATTTGACCGTTTGGCCCATTACATCATTTTCCTATCAAGGCCCTCTCGACATGAATTGTTTTCTCCGAAAAATGAAACCTCCGAGGGTGGTACCCCCCTAGTATTCGAGGTAAATTGAAAAGAATCCTTGAATACTTGTTGAATTTCCCTTAGGTAGCATATAAGTGTTGCCTCGTTAAGAACTTGCCGGTAAAACCCATTTGGGATAAAACCCGATCTAAGGGAAAAAAGAGTGCAACACATGCTTTAAAACCAAAGGTCTTCTAGTTGAGGGGTGCTCTGATGTCTTCAATCGGATATCTGCAATGGGTTAGTCTTAAATATAAATGAAAAAAAGAAAAGAGAGAAGGTCATACCTCAACAATAGTATCATTTCAGTAGCGATATGTTCCAATTGTTTGGTAGTTGTTCACCTTCCATTGTGCTAAGTTTATAGGATCCTTTTCCTATGATTCCAAGGACTTGGTATGGTCCTTCCCAATTGGGGCCTAATTTCCCTTCATTTGGGTCTCGAGTATTGAGGGCGACTTTCCTTAGGACCAAGTCCTGACTCTGAAATGGCGAAGGTTTGCCCTTTTTTTGTAATACCTCTCGATCCTTTGCTTTTGTGCGGCCATTGGAACTAGTGTAGCTTCTCATTTTTCATCTAATAATTCGAGTCTAGTGTTCATGTCCTCGTGGTTTAAAGCCTTGGTAGTATTCTGAAACCTAACGCTGGGTTCCCCGACCTCGACCGAAATCAATGCTTCAGACCCATACACCAAAGAAAATGGGGTTTCCCCTGTACTCGACTTCGACGATGTTCGATATGCCCATAGCACCTCGGGCAATACTTCTCTCTATTTCCCTTTAGAATCATTCAATCTCTTCTTCAGGTTTTGAAGGATAGTTCTATTTGTAGACTCGGCCTGGACATTTGCGCTCGGGTGATAAGGGATCGATAATATCCTTTTGGTTTTATGGTCTTCGAGGAATTTTGTCACTTTACTGCCGATGAACTTCTTCTCATTATCGCATACTATCTCGGAGGGTATCCCGAATCAACATGCGATGTGGTCCCATATAAAGTCAATGACTTCTTTTTCTCTTATTTTCTCGAAGTCATGCGCTTCTACCCATTTTGAAAAGTAGTCAGTCATAAACAAAATAAATTTAGGTTTACCTGACGTTGTTGGTAGGGGGTCGACGATGTCCATCCCTCATTTAATGAATGGCCACGGGGATAGGACCGAATGTAGTTGTTCACCGGGCTGATGGACCATTGGTGCGAACCTTTGACATTTATCACACCTTCGAAAGAACTTCTTAGTATCTTTTTCCATAGTATCCCAGTATTACCCTGCTCTATTAACCTTACGAATCAAAGAGTCGGCACCGGTGTGGTTCCCACAGGTGCCTTCATGGATTTCTCGTAGTACATAATCAGTTTCCCCTGGTCCCAAACACACTGCCAGTGTTCCGTCGAAGGTTCTTCTGTATTATGTTACATTTTCATCAAGTGATAACCGATTTGCTTTTGCTCGTAAGGTTCTCGATTCTTTTGGGTCTGAGGGGAGATTCCCGTGCTTCAAGTATTCGACATACTTATTCCTCCAATCCCACGTCAAACTTGTTGAATTAATTTCCGCATGGCCTTCTTTGATCACCGACCTTGACAATTGGACGACAGTCCCCGGGACAATATCATCTTCTTCGACCGAAGACCCCAAATTTGCAAGTACATCGACCTCACTATTTTGTTCTCGAGGTACATGGTCCAGTGTCCATTCCTTGAAGCGATGCAATGTCACTTGAAGTTTGTCTAAGTACCTTTGCATCCTATCTTCTCGAACCTCTTCGTTTACTTGGTTTACTACCAAAATGGAGTCACACTTGGCTACAATGACCCTTGCTCCTAGGCCATTGGCCAGTTCGAGACCTGCAATCATGGCCTCATACTCGGCCTCATTGTAGTTAATTTTGAGGTTTTGATAGATTGTCTAATCATGCTGCCCGTAGTCGGTTTTAAAACTATACCGAGCCCGGACCCTTTCACATTTGAGGCACCGTCCATGAAGAGGGTCCATACCCCCAATGATGTACCCGTTTTTAGCAAAAGTTCTTTTTCTACTTCGGGTACGAGGGCAGGCATGAAATCGGCCACGAAATCTGCCAAAATTTGGGACTTGATAGCCGTCCGGGGTTGATATTCGATATCATACCCTCCAAGATCGATGGCCCATTTGGCCAATCGGCCCAATAATTCGGGCTTATGCAAGATGTTTTGAAGCGGGTACGTAGTAAATAAACATATAGGATGGCAATGAAAGTATGATTTTAATTTTCTAGATGCACTTACTAATGTAAGAGTTAACTTTTCTAAATGCAAGTACCTGGTTTCGGCATCTCCTAAAGTCCGACTTACATAATAAACAGGAAATTGTGTACCTTGTTCTTCTCGAACTAACACGCCACTTACCGCTACCTCGGATATGGCTAAATATAAGTAGAGCTTTTTATCCTTCTTCGGAGTATGAAGCAAGGGTGGGCTCGGGAGATACTATTTCAATTATTCTAAGGTTTGTTGACACTCCGGAGTCCATGAAAAGTCATTCCTCTTCGTGAGTAAGGAGAATAAATGATGACTCTGATCCGATGATCTCTAGATAAATCGTCCTAGGGCAGCTATCCGTCCCGTTAACCATTGTACAACTTTTACATTGTTTACGATGGTGATTTCCTCGATGGATTTGATTTTTTCTAGGTTGTTTTCGATCCCCCTGTTCGACACCATGAATCCTAAGAACTTGCCCGAGCCAGCTCCAAAGGCGCATTTCTCGAGGTTGAGTTTCATGTTGTATTTTCTTAGGATATCGAATGTTTCCTGCAAATGAGTCAAATGGTCCTCTGCACGCAGGGACTTTACTAGCATTTCATCAATATAAACTTCCATAGATTTACCTATTTGATGTTCGAACATTTTATTAACTAAGCGTTGGTATGTAGCCCCTGCATTGTTTTTATCCCGAAGGGCATTATGTTATAACAATATGTACCAAACTTTGTGATAAATGAAGTCTTTTCCTGGTCCTCCGGGTTCATTCGAATTTGATTGTACCCGGAGTAGGCATCAAAAAAAGTAAGGATCTTGTGGCCGGTCGTGGCATCGATCAATCGATCGATGTTAGGCAATGGGAAAGAGTCTTTAGGGCATGCTTTGTTCAAATCTTTGTAGTGTATACACATTCTAAGTTTGATGAATGTGTGCTTTACCTCAGACTGAGGTCTTCTTTTTTGTTTCACCGGTTTAAATCTGGGATCAACGCTTAGTCGATGAGTGGTTATCTCCGGTGGAATCCCTGTCATATCTAAGTGGGACCAAGCAAAGTAATCAATTATACGAATAAGGAAATGAATGAGTTTTTTCCTGAGTTCGGGGGTTAATCTCGTCCCCAGGTATACCTTTTGTTCCGGCAGATACTCGATCAATACCACCTGCTCGAGTTCCTCGTGGACTTTGTCGCATCTGACTCCTCGGGGGAGACGAAATCTCGAGGGGTAAGGAAATCTTCGTATTCGCCCTCGACCATCTGTTCCTCAGGCTCGACCGAGGAGATAGACTGTAAATGCTATTTGGCTACCTGTTTGTTCTTGTCGTTCAACTTTTTCGATGTGGACGGCGTCGATACTGGCGTCACGTTGTGGACTACAAATATCTCCTTAGTTGCATGTTGTTCCCCGTATACCGTTTTTACGCCATCTTTTGTTGGGAACTTCATCATTTGATGGAGGGTTGACGGTACTACCCTCATGCTGTGGATCCACGGCCTTCCAAGCAAAGCATTATACCGTATGTCACCTTCGATGACATGAAACTTTGGGTCTTGCATGGTTCCGGCCACATTCACTGGGAGGATGATTTCCCCTTTCGTTGTTTCACTTTCCATGCTGAAGCCATTCACGACTCGAGATGCTGGTATGATTTGGTCAAGCAGCCCGAGCTGCTGCACGACCCTCGACCTGATTATATTTGCCGAGCTACCTGGATCCACAAGAACACGTTTAACTTGAACTTTATTTTAAAAAAATTGAAATTACCAGTGCATTATTGTGAGGCTGAGATAAGCCTTCAGTGTCTTCCTCACTGAATGTGAGGGTGTCTTTGGGCATGTAGTCCCGAGTCCGCTTCTCCCTCATGATTGATACTCTAGTCCGTTTGAATATGGGTCCCTGTGGGACGTAGACTCCTTCGATGATCATATGAATAACATGTTGAGGTTCCTTCGGTTCATTCTTCTTGTTAGAATCTCTTTCTCTGAAATGGTTTTTGGCCCTGTCGCAGAGAAGTCCTCGAAGATACCCCTCATAGAACAATCGGGGTACCTCCTCTCTTAGTTGCCTGCAATCCTCGGTCTTGTGCCCATGTGTGCCGTGATACTTGCACATTAGGTTGGGATTCCTTTGAGAAGGATAAGTTTGAATAGGTTTAGGCTATCTTATCTCCGATTTTCCCAATCGCCGAGACGATCCCGGAGGCATCGACACTGAAGTTATATTCTGATAATCGGGGTGCCTCTGCTGGTTCCGAGTGCCTGTCGAACCCTGTCTTACTCATGAGCCGCTTGCCATTCTGACCTCGATCTCCTCTTCACTCATTCCGAGGTATGTTACGCCTCGTAATGTTCCTTCGATCTTTGATGTAAGGCTGATACCTCTCTTTATTCGGTCTCGATTCTCTATCTACTCCTCTTTAATCTTTCACTGCTAACGTGCTAGGATAGACCGAGCCCGAGGGGGGCCCCAACTAATCATCTTCGGCCCTAATCTTCGACTGGTATCTATTGTGCACATCATCCCAAGTCACGGAGGGATACTC
Source organism: Nicotiana knightiana (assembly GCA_005239525.1). Classification (NCBI taxonomy): domain Eukaryota; kingdom Viridiplantae; phylum Streptophyta; class Magnoliopsida; order Solanales; family Solanaceae; genus Nicotiana; species Nicotiana knightiana. The sequence goes on from ML372480.1 coordinate 75,278, forward strand.
GATCAAATTTTTTTTCAACTGTCTCGATGCTATCGAGCTCCACTCATTCAAACCCTGAGTAAAGGCTTGAATATCCTAGTCATCGGAGACTGGTGGCAAATCCATCCAATCCAACTGGAATTGAGATACAAATTCCCTTAGCATATCGTTTTCCCTTTGTTTAATCTTGAATACATCTGACTTTCTTGTAGCAACCTTTATGGCACTAGTATGTGCCTTTACAAACGAATCCGCCAACATAGAAAACGAATCAATGAAGTTCGCGGTCAGGTTATGATACCAAATCATGGCCCCTTTGGATAGAGTTTCCCCAAACTTTTTTAGCAAAACAGACTCGATCTCGTCATCCTCCAAATCATTTCCCTTTATACCACAAATGTATGCGGTGTGTGCTCATTGGGATCGGTTTTTCCATTATATTTGGGAATATCGGACGTGCAAAATTTCTTCGAAATAGGCTTCGGGGCCGCACTTGGCGGGAAAGGCTTTTGTACAAACTTCTTTGAATCTAGTCCTTTCAAAATCGGAGGTGCTCCTGGTATTTGGTCAACCCTCGAGTTGTACGTCTCCATTTTTTTATCGTTGTCCTCGATACTTTTTGCGAGTTCTTCAAACATTCTCATGATTGTGGGGTCAGCTCCTGATCCATTGTTGCTTGACCTTTTCGGGACTGGTTCAACACGATGAGTAGTTTCTGGTCCCACCACACTCGGGGTTCTTTGCTGGCTTTGCAACTGAGCGATGGCTATCTGTTGTGCTTGTAACATCTCAAAAATCACTTGGATGCTAATTTCCCCGTCTCCTCGACCCTGTGTTCTTTGGCCACTAGGTTGAACTTCTCCACGCACGCTTCCTCCGACGTCCGTACCAAAATCGGTGTTTATAGCAATGTGTGAGCCAACATCGACTGGATTGGGAATAGGTTCTACCCCGGGGTTGAGCAGTGGCACACCGGCTCCTGAAGCTGTTGCATTATTTTTTCCATGGAATCTGAGGCCGTTGTTACCATGTATTGGTGCGTTTGCTGAGTTCGACATATTTTAGCCTGAAATCAAAGAATCTTTGACAAGAAAAAGTGTGAAGAATAACGTGTGTTATTAAAAAACTAGCACTGAAATAATCACTATTATCCTTATCCCCACAGTGGGCACCAAACTGTTTACCTCAAAAAATGCAAGTAACAATTAAATTTGATTTGTGGTTTTAAGGATACGTGATATATTACAATGGTAGTGAATAAACAAATAATATTAAGTATAAGAGAGAAGAATTGATGAACCAAACCAGTGTTGCTAGTACAATGGGGACCTCGAGCTCGATATCCTCGAAGGCCTCGAGGTGGGTTAAGAATAATAATAAAGTAAGGACAATAAAGTGAGAGCAATAAAGCTGAGGAACAATTCTGGAGCACAATAACAGAGAAAAGTAAGATAGAATAGTTTTTGCTAGTCGTGAGATGATCTCTACAAATGATTGGGGTCCCCTTTATATAGGAGGGGAAAATCCTAATAAGGTACATTTCTAATTATGGTGAAGAATTCTATTGGTACAGCTGTATAGCAACCTAGTACGGACGTGTACTAACTCGTACAAATCTTATCCCACAATTTACGCCCTGATCCACGTGTCCTTGAGAGATTCTGTTTTTTCTTGAGTGACATCGAAATTGTACTGTCTCGCGGTAGACCGTACCAGGCCCTCGATTTGCTTCCCAATGTGCGCACATCCGGCTAGACTTGATTCTTACCTCGAGTTTCCCGAACTCGAGCTCGGTATTCGATTAAGACCTCGAAATTGGGTATTTCGACCATATACAATCAGCTTATGTACCTTCCTAATTATCAATGAAATCCTTCATTTAGCAAAAAAAAAAAAAAAGTATTTTAAAACTTTAGCTTCATGTAAAGATTGTCTTTTTATTTTAGCACTTGGGTTGTACATGATTCTATTTTAGCTTTTAAATGATAGTGGCGACAAACATTATTATTTCCTTTCTACTTGAATTAATGTTGCAAAATGGTGGATCACAAACCTTAGTAGATATTGCACTACTTCTCACCACACACATGTTGAGAAAATGAAAGCAAGACTTGGTTGACTTGGAATGTCTTTGGATTAGAGGAAATAATTTTTCCCCAACATTAATTGGTTGCAAGACATGATTGATTTATGTTCTTGTCCAGTTTGTTATCCCACATAAACCTGGAAAATTTCCCTACAAATTAATGTTGTGTATTCTTTTGAAAAGTAAAAATTCATAAAAACATACTGTGGAACAAGTAAAGATTTCGAAAAATAATTATAAACAATTGTGAAAAGGTAAAATAAATATCTAAGATGTAATTACACACAATCTTAACATTGTCAGACTCTTTTTTTGTTTTGAACTCAAATTTTAGTTTCTTTTTTTTGGTTTCCCAGTTGCTATCCGATACCCGCATTGGAGTCCGACTATATCCAAATTCGCATCGCGTAGGACCCCATTGGGGGAAGTGCTCCTCACCAAAAAAATTTTCATATCCTGGACTTGAACTCGAGTAGTGATATGCCAACTGAATGAAGAAAAGTAGTTTTTGCTTTTTCTTAAAAAGAGATTTAAATGGGGAAAAAATCTCCTATAAGACAATTTTAATATCTTGAAGACCAAAAAACAAGATATGGCTATTTAAAGTCTCAAACCATATCGTTACTAGCCATATCCATGTTCCTACTAATTATGGAGAAAGCATTCACCTCTTTTATTTCAACACTGTTGTTGCTTAACTATGTTATGTCTACTTCAGCCATGACTTATACCAACATTACCACTGATCAATTAGCTCTTCTTTCTTTGAAATACCAAATCATTTCAGACCCTTTTCACTTCTTTGATGAAAACTAGTTTCCAACTATTTCTGTTTGCCATTGGGTTGGAGTCGTTTGTGGTTCTCGCCATCACAGAGTTAAGTCGTTGAATCTTTCCAACATGGCTCTTATGGGCAGAATTCCACAAGATTTTGGAAACCTCACATTCCTTGTTTCTCTTGACTTGGGAAGCAACAATTTCTATGGAAAATTGCCTCAAGAAATGGCACGTTTGCGTCGGCTTAAGTTTCTTGATTTAAGTTTCAACAACTTTACAAGAGAGGTTCCTTCTTGGTTTGGGGTTTTACACCAACTTCAAGTTGTAACTCTTAGGAATAATAGTTTCATTGGATCCATCCCCTCTTCATTTTCTAATATTTCGTAACTCGAAACTTTTGAGTTTGAGGTTAAACTCCTTAGAGGGCCAAATCCCAAAGGAGATTGGAAATCTTGAAAATCTGAGGATTTTAGACTTGACCGGAAACAAACTCGTAGGTTCTATCCCGCTGACTCTGTCGAATGCCTCAATGTTGGAGATACTAAAAATCTCTCGCAATTTGCTTCAAGGAAACATCCCTGAAGGGATTGGCAATCTTCACAACCTGAACATTTTGGCGATAGAAGCTAATAAGCTTACAGGTTCTATACCATTGTTAGCTTTCAACATTTCTGGAATTGAAGTGATTGCATTTACAAACAATAGCTTATCAGGAAATCTTCCCAATGGTTTTTTTATTGCACATGAATTGCAGGGATAATTCCACAAGAAATCGGAAATCTTGTTAATTTGGTGGACTTAGGCTTGGATAAAAACCATATTACCGGATATATCCCGATTTCCATATTCAATATTTCCTCATTGCAACGTTTGGGACTATGGAAGAACAATCTCAATGGATCCTTATCACAAGAGATATGCAACTTAACCAAGTTGCAGGCTCTATATCTTCAGGAGAATTGTTTACTGGTATGTACTCCCTCCGTTTCAATTAAAAAGCGGTAGCTTGGCTCGGCAAGGATCTAAAGAAAAAAAGAGAAGACTTTTGGAAGTTGTGGTCTTAAAAGCATCAGGGGTAAAAGCTTTGTGGGGTCATGACATTTGTGTGGTTATAAAATCTTCTCATTAAGAGTTTAAAGTTGAATTATTTCGAATGGTAGAAGTGTGTCATTCTTTTTGGAACGGACAAATAAGGAAAGTGTTTCATTTAAACTGAAACAGAGGGAGTATTCAAAGTGAAAGCAAAAAGTACAACTTAAACTAGATTGAACTAATTAGTTAAACTCGTTAGTAATAATCCTTCTTTCTTCATGTGTTGCCTGGTGAAATACCCAAAGAGATGAGCAATCTCATTGACTTGGAGGTATTTTATATTGCGCTTAATAGTTTTAGTGGTTCACTTTCAAGGGAAATTTTCAACATATCAAGGTTGAGAATGTTTGATCTTACAGGCAACAATCTATGAGGAACCCTCCCATCAAACCTAGATTCGATCTTACCCAATATTGAAAGTCTTTATTTGAGTGGCTTGGCCAATCTTGCTGGGACTATTCCTCATTCAATCTCCTATTGTTCAAAATTTACTATTTTAGAGCTTTCATACAACAAACTCACTGGCTTGATTTCCAACTCTTTTGGATATTTGACTCATATACAATTACTAAACTTGAAGGAAAACAATTTAACTTGCGATTCATTGTTAAGCTTCCTAACATCCTTAACCAATTGTAGAAATTTGATATCTCTTGATCTATCTTCCAACCCTCTAAATGGTATGCTTCCACTTTCCGTAGGTAACCTTTCTACATCTCTTACAATATTTTTGGCCAATGATTGCAAAATTAAAGGGAGAATTCCAAATGAAGTTGGGAACTTAAGCAGCTTATTTGACTTTGCTATTTCTGGATATGACTTGGTTGGATCAATTCCCCATCAATTGGAAACTTGGGAAACCTTCAACGCTTGTTCTTGAATGACAACAAACTTACAGGATTTATTGGTGATAACCTCTGTAAATTGCCGCGATGGGTAGCATATACTTGAGCCTAAATCACCTTTCAGGATCACTTCATAATTTTTTAGGGAACGTTACTTCCCTTAGGGAGATACATCTGGGTTCCAATATACCAGTAAGCTTAGGAAACCTTAAGTATCTAACGGTTCTTGACTTTTCGTCAAACAACATGGGTGGTTCTTTACCTCTAGAAATCGAAAATCTAAAGGCTGTGATATGGATGGATCTGTCAATGAATCAATTTTCAAATATCATTCCTAGAGAACTTGGAGGCTTGCAAAATTTCGTGAACCTTTCTTTGAGACACAACAAGTTGCAAGGATCTATACCTGACTCAATGAGTAACATGGTAGGATTAGAACTCCTAGATCTTTCTCATAATAATTTATGAGGAACCATTCCCAGGTCTTTTGAGAAACTTCAATACCTGAAGTATTTCAATGTTTCTGTCAACAAATTGTATGGTGAAATCCCCTCTAGGGGTCCTTTCAAGAACCTCTCAAGTCAGTTTTTTCTCTTAAACGAAGCATTATGTGGTTCTCCAAGATTTAGTGTCTCACCGTGCCCCATTTCTTCAAAGCATAGATCAAACAGGAAAAGAATGCTAGTTTTATTTCTTCTACTGGGAATTGTACTATCATTTGTTCCTATCACCTTTGTGCTTGTGTGGATAATGTATAAAAGAGATAAAAGAACACCTCAACAAGCTGACTCATTGTCTCTATCGCAACAAGAGGAAGAATTTCGTATTATGAATTGCTCCAAGTAACTGATGCGCTTAGAGAAAGTAACCTGATTGGTTCTGGGAGTTTTGGCTCTGTCTATAAAGGCATTCTCAGAGGCAGGACTCCTATTGCAGTTAAGGTTTTCAATCTTCAATCGGAAGCGGCATTCAAGAGTTTTGATACGGAATGTGAAGTTTTCCGTAATCTCCGTCATAGGAATCTCACAAAAGTCATCACTAGTTGTTCCAACCTTGATTTTAAGGCTTTAGTACTCGAGTACATGCCCAATGGAAGCCTATATAAGTGGTTGTATTCACACAACTACTTCTTAGACATCATGCAGAGACTGGGCATAATGATAGACGTGGCATGTGCATTGGAATATCTCCACCACGGGTGCTCGTCGCCCGTTATTCATTGTGATCTGAAGCCTAGTAACATCTTGTTGGATGAGAATATGGTTTCCCACATAAGTGACTTTGGTATTTCTAAACTGCTTGGTGAAGATAAGAGTGATTTATACACTAAAACCTTAGCAACATTGGGTTATATTGCACCAGGTACATCTCATTTTTATGCTTTGAATGTTGATTTTGCTTTCCTTTTCCCACCAATATAAATGTTTAACATTTTAAATTTTTTTTAGTGTAGAGTATGGACTGGATGGATTGGTGTCGACAAACTGTGATGTCTATAGTTACGGGATCATGTTGATGGAAACGTTTACAAGGAGAAAGCCTAATGATGATGTTCGAGGGAGATCTTAGGTTGAAGCAATGTGTGATTTGTTCACTCACAGAGGCAATAGTGGATGTTGTAGATGCCAACTTAGTAAAACCACAGGATAATCACTTAAACAAGAAGCTAGATTGTGTGGCATCAATCATGAAAGTGGCACTAGATTGCTGTGTTGAATCTCCTGCAAGAAGGATCGACATGAGAGATGTCGTAGGGATGCTACAGAAGATCAAGATTCAACTTCTTACATGTTGAGCATGTTCTTGGAAACTCTTGATCCAAATCACTTGTTTGTTGTATATGTTTTAGTACTTGAGTTGTGCAAGATTCTCTTTTAGCTTTGGAAATGCTAGTTGAGTGCAATAAATCTTACTATTTCCTCTTATTACTAATGTTGTAAAATGGTGGAACACAATCGATAGAGGAAAACAATTATATAATAATATCAATCGAAACCAAATAATCGGAAACCAGTATGAAACAAAATTAACCATTTAAGTATTACTATGATTACCATTAAATACAAGAACAAATGTTTCACTACAAGAAATCAGGCGGTCGAATATTTGGTCATACCTGTATATAATGTACAAAAATAATTATTTATTAAAAAATTTCCAAATTTCCGACTAAATTCGGTCGGAAAGTTGGAATTTTTTATTTCTCGCCCAGGACAAAAATTATATATATTTAGTTAACCAACCAAAATAATTATAATTCAATATTTTCGGTCGGAAAAATGCTTTTATACAAATATATATATATATAGTATAATGTAGTATATATAGCTCTTATTTCTTTTCCATTTTGTGTCCCTTATACTCACTTTCGATATAGCTTTTATATATATATATATATATATATATATATATATATATATATATATATATATATATATATATANACATTGTTTGGACCCTAGTAAGTGTCAAGTCGACTTCTCGTCACTACTTCTTCAAGATTAGACAGGATACTTACTGGGTACATATTATTTATGTACTCATGCTACGCTCTGTACTTTATTGTACAGGTTCTGAGGCAGGTGCATCTGGGTATCAATCCGGAGCTCGTTCCTGATTTATACCTAGTTGAGGCTTCACGGTGAGCTGCCTCTCCTGACGACTTCCAGTAGCACTTTGGAGCTTTTCTTTTTGCTATTTATGTCTATATTTTTCTCAAACAATAGGACAGACTTATATCCCTTTTGATTTTACTCTACTAGATGCCTGTAGACTTGTGACACTAGTTCCAGGCACACACGTTAGTAGACTATTCTTTTGGGATGTAATTATTAAATTATGACTCTTAAGGTTATTTCTGCTTAAAGTTGCCTAAGTTATTCGTTGTACCTAATGTTTTAAATTTAAACCAAGTAAGTGTTGGGAATGTCTTGGTAAATTAAATGAAACTCACTAGTAAATTGATATTGGCTTGCCTGACTACGATGTTGGGCGCCATCGCGGCCTGGATTAGGATTCGGGTTGTGATTACATGGTATTAGAGCTCTAAGTTCACGTAGGTCTCACAAATTACGGGCAAACCCAATAGAGTCTTGCGGATCGGTACGGAGACGTCTGTATTTATCTTCGGGAGGCTATATGGTGTTAGAAAATCTCTCTTAATTCATCTTCTATCGTGCAGTTGATGGTATACTAAATCTCACTCTTCTATTCTCCCACAGATGGTGAGGACGCGCGCAGCCGACGTTCCGGACCCGGGAGGCCATGGAAGAGGTCGAGGGAGGGCACCGGCCCGAGGTAGGGGACGAGGGCGTCCGAGAGTTGTTCTAGTTGCACCACCAGCGGATCCAGCGGAGGATCCCATCACTGAGGAGCAGAGCGAGGTGCGTGCAGCAGATCCTGCCCCCTTGGACTTCATGACAGCGTCGGGATTCCAGCAGGTCATGGGCCGCATGATGCGGTTCATGGACACCATGACTCAGGCTGGTTTATTTCCAGCGGATCCGGCCACATCTCAGATGGGAGGGGGAGCACAAACCCCTACTGCCAGGCTGCAAGACATGCAGCATCAGTATATCAGACCCCGGGTACACTTCCCGTGGACGGGGTTCAGCCAGTAGTAGTAGCACCTGAGCCCAGACTAGCTGCGGACGGTGATCCGCAGAAGCTATTAAGCAGATGGACCAGACTGCACCCTCCTGTATTTGGAGGCGAGCGTCATGAGGACGCCTAGGACTTTATTGATAGGTGCAGGGACAGACTGCACAACATGAGTATACGGGAGTCCCACGGAGTTGACCTCACTACTTTCCAGCTAGAGGGCAGGGCCCGTAGATGGTGGCAGTCTTACATTCTTGGCAGACTGGTAGATTCTCCTCCCATCACTTGGCAGCAGTTCACTCAGCTAATCCTGGATAGGTATATTCCCCCATCTGAGAGGGAAGAACTGCGGTATTAGTTTGAGCAGTTGGAGCAGGGTCAGATGTCCGTGACCGACTACGAGGCTAGGTTTTCTAAGCTGTCTCGTCATGCCCTCATGATACTTCCTACTGACGCAGAGAAAGTGCAGAGATTTGTAGCTGCGCTGCACTCAGGTATTAGGGCCAACATGGCCCGAGAGGTGGAGATCACGGGCAGCAGGATAAGAGAGCTCGATTTTCTAGGGATTTCAAAGGTGCTCCAGCTAGGGGCACAGGTCAGGTTGGTAGGGACCATCCTAGTAGGCCCCCATATTCAGCACCCCCACAACCTCCCCAAGGTTCTCCATCGAGGCCTTATTTCAGCTATATGCCAGAGAGCTCTTATCGCCCACCAGCTATTCAGGGTTCCTCCAGCGGGTATTCTGGCCATCAGGGGTCCTCCAGCCCTTACTTCAGCGCTATGCCAAAGAGTTCACACCGCCCTCCAGCTATTCAGGTTTCTTCTTCAGCGCAGCAGGCCATGGTTCCGAGAGGTTGTTACGAGTGTGGGGATCCAGGTCATATGAAGAGGTATTGTCCCAGGCTTCAGGGCAAAGCAGTGCAGCAGGGTCACCAGCCTATGAGTTCAGCACCAGCGGTCCGACCACCCAGAGGTGGAGGACAGGCTGGCAGGGGTCGTCCTAGAGGTGGAGGCCAGATAGGGGGACCCCAGTCAGCTCCTGATCATACCGGTGGAGGTCAGTCATCCAGTGCTCCAACTAGATTCTATGCTTTCCCGGCCAGACCAGATGCAGTAACCTCAGATGCTGTGATCACAGGTATTATTTCAGTATGCGGTAGAGATGCATCAGAATTATTTGATCTAGGATCCACTTATGCATATGTGTCAGCCTTGTTTGCTCATTTCCTGGATATTCCTCGTGAGTCCTTGGGTACTCCCGTTTATGTGTCCACTCCTGTGGGCGATTCCGTGGTGGTGGACTGGATTTATCGGTCCTGTGTGGTTACATTATATGGGTTTGAGACTAGAGTAGACCTCCTGCTACTTGATATGATTGATTTTGAGGTCATCCTGGGCATGGATTGGTTATCTCTTTATCATGCCATCCTAGATTGCCATGCCAAGACTGTTACTCTAGCTATGCCCGAGTTGCCGAGATTGGAGTGAAGAGGTTCCTTAGTTAGTGCAGCTAGTCGAGTTATTTCTTTCCTGAAGGCTCAACGTATGGTTGATAAGGGTTGTTTGGCTTATCTTGCTTATGTGTGGGACACTACCGCTGAGTCCCCGACGATTGATTCAGTGCCAGTAGTTCGAGAGTTTGCTGATGTATTCCCTTCAGATCTTCCAAGCATGCCACCGGATCGTGACATTGATTTTTGCATTGACTTAGCTCCAGGCACCCATCCTATCTCTATTCTCCCATACCATATGGCTCCGAAGGAATTGAAAGAACAGCTTGAGGAGTTATTGGCTAAGGAGTTTATGAGACCGAGTGTGTCGCCTTGGGGTGCTCCAGTGTTATTTGTGAAGAAGAAGGATGGGACTATGCGGATGTGTATTAACCACCGCCAGTTGAACAAGGTCACCATCAAGAACAAGTACCCATTGCCGCGTATCGATGACTTGTTTGACCAGTTGCAGGGTGCTCGGGTGTTTTCTATGATTAACTTGAGATCAGGGTACCATCAGCTGAAGATTCGGGATTCGGATGTTCCGAAGACTGCCTTTCGTACGAGATATGGTCATTATGAGTTCCTGGTGATGTCCTTTGTCTTAACTAATGCCCCAGCATCATTTATGGATTTTATGAACAGGGTGTTCAGGCTTTATATTCATTCTTTTGTCATTGTCTTCATTGATGACATTTTGATTTACTCTCGTAGCCTGGGAGAGCACAAGCAGCATTTGAGAGTTGTGCTCCAGGCTTTGCGAGAACAAAAGTTGTACGCTAAGTTCTCTGAATGTGAGTTTTGGTTGGATTCTGTGGCATTCTTTGGACATGTGGTATCCGGAGAGGGTATCAAGGTGGATCCTAAGAATATTGAGGCAGTTCAGAGTTGGTCACGCCCTACTTCAGCCACAGAGATCAGGAGCTTCTTGGGGTTGGCAGGTTATTATCGCCGATTTCTGGAGGGCTTTTCATCCATTGCAGCTCCTCTGACTAGATTGACCCAGAAGAATTCCCCATTCCGATGGTCCGATGAGTGTGAGGCGAGCTTTCAGAAGCTCAAGACAGCATTGACATCAGCACCGGTACTTGTGTTGCCTTCCGGCTCAGGGATGTATACAGTTTATTGCGACGTTTCACGCATTGGTTTGGGATGTGTGTTGATGCAGGAGGGGAGGTTTATTGCATATGCTTCATGGCAGCTGAAGTTTCATGAGAAGAATTACCCTGTGCAAAAATTGGAGTTGGCGGCGATTGTTCATGCTCTTAAGATTTGGAGGAACTACTTGTATGGGGTACCTTGTGAGGTTTATACAGACCACCGGAGTTTGCAGCACTTGTTAAAGCATAGGGATCTTAATTTGAGGCAGCGTAGGTGGCTTGAGCTGCTGAAGGATTATGACATCACCATTCTTTATCATCCGGGAAAGGCGAACGTTTTTGCAGATGCCTTAAGCAGGAAGGCGGAGAGTATGGTAGCTTGGCTTTCATTTCAGCGGAGGAGAGACCTTTAGCTTTGGACATTCAGTCCTTGGCTAATCGCCTGGTGAGGTTGGACCTTTCAGAGCCCCGCCGAGTTCTTGCACGTGTAGTTGCTTAGTCTTCGTTATCAGGGGAGATCAAGGCTCGACAGTTTGATGATCTGCACTTGGTGGCTCTGCGAGAGACAATGGTACAGGGTGGTGCTAAAGAGGTTTCTATTGGCGAGGATGGTGTTCTGAGACTTCAGGGTCGCTTATGTGTCCCTAATGTTGATGGCTTGAGGGAGAGGATTCTAGAGGAGGCTCATAGTTCACGGTATTCTATTCATCCTAATGCTACAAAGATGTATCGTGACTTGAGGCAGCATTACTGCTGGAGGCGGATAAAGAAAGACATAGTGTAGTATGTGGCTAGGTGTCCAAATTGCTAGCAGGTTAAGTATGAGCACCAGAGGCCAGGAGGCCTACTTCAGCAGATGCCTATAACTGAGTGGAAATGGGAGTGCATCGCTATGGACTTCGTAGTTGGGTTGCCTCGGACTTTGTGGAAGGTTGATGTTGTGTGGGTTATTGTGGACAGGTTGACCAAGTCGGCACATTTCATTCCAGTAGCTACTACTTACAGTTCTGAGAGGTTGGCCAAATCTACATTCGGGAGATAGCTCGGTTGCACGGTGTGCCTGTGTCCATTATATTAGATTGAAGTCCTCAGTTCACCTCGCACTTCTAGAGAGCAGTACATAGTGAGTTAGGCACCCGGGTAGAGCTCAACACAACATTCCACCCTCAGACCGACATGCAGTCGGAGCGGACAGTCCAGATATTGGAGGACATGCTCAGAGCATGTATGATTTACTTTGGAGGGCAGTGGGACCAGTTCTTGCCTTTGGCCAAGTTTGCTTATAATAATAGTTACCAGTCCAGCATTGATATGGCTCCATTTGAGGCCTTGTATGGTCGGCGATGTCGTTCTTCCATCGGGTGGTTTGATCCTGGCGAGGCTAAGCTATATGGCACCGATCTGGTGAAGGATGCTTTGGAGAAGGTGAAGTTGATTCAGGAGAGACTTCGCACAACACGGTCTAGACAGAAGAGTTACATAGATCAGAAGGCGCCGATGAAGGGTGTTATGAGGTTTGGGAAGAAGGGAAAGCTGAGCCCAAGGTTTATAGGTCCATTCGAGGTGTTGAGGCGCGATGGGGAGGTTTCTTACGAGCTTTCTTTACCTCTCAGTTTATCAGGAGTTCATCCGGTCTTTCATGTATCCATGCTCCATAGGTACCACGCCGACTTCTTTTACGTGATAGACTTCAGCACCATTCAGCTAGACGAGAGATTGGGTTACGAGGAGGTGCCAGTTTCTATCATTGACAGGCAGGATCGCCCGTTGAAGTCCAAGAGGGTTTCCACCATAAAGGTCCAGTGGAGAGGCCAACCAGTCAAAGAGGCAACTTTGGAGTCAGATGAGGACATGCGGAGTAGATAACCACACTTATTCAGCACTCCAGGTATGATTCTAGACCCGTTAGAGGACGAACGTTTGTTTAAGAGGTGGAGAATATAACGACCCGACCGGTCGTTTTGCATTCTAGAACCCCGTGCCCCTAAATGAGACCTCTCATAGTTGCTTCTACTGATTTATGACTTGCAGGGACAGGTGGTTCGAGGTTTGGAGGAGTTTGGGGTGGTATAGGAACACTTAGTTCCTTAAGGTTGGCCTTAAAGGCAAAGTTTGACTTCGGTCAACATTTTTAGTAAACAATCTCGGAATCCAGATTTGAAGGTTCCGGTAGGTTTGTATGATGATTTTGGACTTGGACGTATGTTCGGAATGGGTTTTGGATGACCCGGGAGCGTTTCAGCGCCAAATAGTGAAATATGATTCCTTAAGTTCAATAATTGAGGTTTAGAATGTGATTATGTGTTATCAAGGTCCAAATGGAATTTCGAGACTGGGAATAGTTCCATTATGTCATTTATGACTTGCTCACAAAATTTGGTGTCATTCCGAGTTGTATAGGCGTGTTGAAAGCGAATTCTAAAACTTGAAGTTCAAAGTTTGATTTAATTTGGTTTTGGGGTCGGATTCTTAGTTTTGTTGTTGTTTTTCGCGTTCCGAGAATTCGAATGAGTCTGTATCATGAATACAGACTTGTTAGCGCCTTTGGACGGGGTCCCGGGGGGCTCAAGTGTGTTTCGAACCCCTCGGAGCTAAATGCTAAACAATAGATTTTCTCAGTATGGTTTCCTTCTATGCATTCGCGAGTTTACTCATGCGTTCGCATAGAAGGAGTTGGGCAGGGGTGGAAAAATACCCTATGCATTCACATAGGCTTGCATGCGTTCGCAAGGGTAAGTCAGTGGCCGGCTAAAAATTTTCTCTCCGCGTTTGCACCCCTCTAACCACGCTCGCCTAGGTATAGCCTGGCTAGCCTCCGCGTTCGCGAGACCCTCTCCGCGTTCTCATGGAAGGGCCCTCAGGGGGCCTGGCCATTTGGCCTTCATGAACGCACTGCCTCTGCCGCGTTCGCATATAAGGGGCCAGCTGGGCAGTGGGATTAAAAACGAGACTTAGTCATTTTGAACCATTTTTCTTCCATCTTGGATGGCTTGGGGAGCTTACAAAGGGGAGATTAGACCTAGCTACTGTAAGTTTCGAGTCCCTGGGCGACGAATTTGGAGATTCGGTCGCGTTCTTGACCCGCAAAGTAGGCTTGACACGAGGTAAGTCTTCTTTCTGACCTTGTGAGAGGGAATTGTCCCCATAGGTGAAATAAATGATTATGTGTTATTATTGTGGGGACTACGTACGTACGAGGTGACGAGACTCCATGCGTAGTGACTATTCTTGTTATGTCCGGGTAGTTAGGTTCACACTATGCCTTGTGAATTTCATTAAATTGAACTATGTGCCTTGTGATTCTATTGTATGCAACTTTGTTTCAAGAAATCCTGGAACTTGGTGTTTTAAACGAATTGTTACGTTGGAAAGGATTTAAAGGAAAAATGTTGAGTTTGTGTATGACCGCTTCGCAATCTATATTCCGCGAGCGGAGTGATTCTTTCCCCTACTCTCATGGGAGCGGTCCGTACGCCACGACAGGTTAGTAGATGCATCTATGGTTCGCGTCGTTCGACCTTCGACAGTGCACAATTATTTTTATTATGTTGGCCCAAGCCGTTTGTCCTCAACCCATTATTTGCATGCTATTGCTTGATATTTTCATAGCTGATAGACTGATAGATATCGGGGAAGATTAATTGAAAACTTGTATCTTGGTGCTTCACCACGTAATTAAAATTTGTGGTTATATTCGATACTTATTGCTTTACTATCCATGCATACCTGTTATCTTCCTTAAATTTTACTTAAATACATTGTTTGGACCCAAGTAAGTGTCAAGTCGACCTCTCGTCACTACTTCTTCGAGATTAGACGGGATACTTACTGGGTATATATTATTTATGTACTCATGCTATGCTCTGTACTTAATTTTACAGGTTCTGAGGCAGGTGCATCTGGGTATACCTAGTTGAGGCTTCATGGTGAGCTGCTTCTCCTAACGACTTCCAGCAGCACTTTGGATCTTTTCTTTTGGCTATTTCTGTCTATATTTTTCTCAGACAGTAGGACAAACTTTTATCCCTTTTGATTTTACTTTACTAGATGCCTGTAAACTTGTGACACTAGTTCCTAGCACACACGTTAGTAGACTATTCTTTTGGGATGTAATTATTAAATTATGACTCTTATGGTTATTTCTGCTTAAAGTTGCCTCGGTTACTCGTTGTATCTAATGTTTTAAATTTAAACCAAGTAAGTGTTGGGAATGTCTTGGTAAATTAAATGAAACTCACTAGTAAATTGATGTCGGCTTGCCTGACTACGGTGTTAGGCGCCATCACGACCTGGATTAGGATTCGGGTTGTGACAATTACAAAAAGTTAGATGCGTGTTAGTGGTATTCGTACGTAATATTAGTGATTGATTAGCCCATGTATTAATAATTAGACTAATTAAGTAGAAGTGTATTAATAGTATTCTTAAGAACTATTATTGATTTATTAGCTTATACATTGAGAATTACACTAAGTAGAAGTGTATTGAGACTAATTCTATTTGGACCTCGATAACACAAAAATACATTCCTACCTCAATTTGAACTTATAGAAATTCTTATTTCACTATTTGGTGCCGAAATGCCTCCCAGTCATCCAAAACCCGCTCCGAACACACGCCCAAGTCCGGAATCATCATACGAACCTACCAGAACCTTCGAATATCGATTCCGGAATCGTTTACTAAAAAATGTTGACCAAAGTCAAATTTGGACTTTAAGGCCAACCTTAAGGAACTAAGTGTTCCTATACCACTCCAAACTCCTCCACACCTCGAACCACCCATCCCCGCAAGTCATAAATTAGTAAAAGCAACTACGGTAAGTATCATTTAGGGGCACGGGGTCCTAGAACACAAAACGACCGGTCAGGTCGTTACATTCTCCACCTCTTAAACGAACGTTCGTCCTCAAACGGGTCTACAATTATACCTGGAGTGCTGAATAAGTGTGGATATCTGCTCCGCATGTCCTCCTCAGACTCCCAAGTCGCCTCCTCGACTGGTTGGCCCCTCCACTGGATCTTTGTGGTGGAAACCCTCTTGGACCTCAACTAGCGATCATGCCTGTCAATAATACAAACTGGCTCCTCCTCATAACCAAACTTCTCATCTAGCTAAATGGTGCTGAAATCAACCACGTGTGAGAAGTCGGCGTGGTATCTCCGGAGCATGGACACATGAAAGACCGGATGAACCCCTGATAAACTGGGAGGTAAAGCAAGCTCGTAAGCAACCTCCCCAACTCGTTTCAACACCTCAAATGGGCCTATAAACCTTGGGCTCAGCATGCCCTTCTTCCCAAACCTCATAATACCCTTCATCGGTGAGACCTTCAACAGAACCTTCTCGCCTTCCATAAATGATACATCGCGCGCCTTTTGATCCACGTAACTCTTCTGTCTGGACTGTGATGTGCGAAGTCTCTCCTGAATCAACTTCACCTTCTCCAAAGCATCCTTCACCAGATCAGTTCCATATAGCTTAGCCTCGCCAGGCTCAAACCACCCGATGGGAGAACGACATCGCCGACAATACAAGGCCTCAAATGGAGCCATATCGATGCTGGACTGATAACTGTTATTATAAGAAAACTCGGCCAAAGGCAAGAACTGGTCCCACTGCCCTCCAAAGTAAATCACACATGCCCTGAGCATGTCCTCCAATATCTGAACTGTCCGCTCCGACTGACCGTCGGTCTGAGGGTGGAATGTCGTGCTGAGCTCTACCTGGGTGCCTAACTCACTCTGTATGGCTCTCCAGAAGTGCGAGGTGAACTGAGGAGCTCGATCTGATATAATGGACACGGGCACACCGTGCAACCGAACTATCTCCCGAATGTAGATCTGGGCCAACCTCTCAGAAGTGTAAGTAGTAGCTAATAGAATGAAATGTGCCGACTTGGTCAACCTGTCCACAACAACCCAAACCGCTTCAACCTTCTGCAAAGTCCGAGGCAATCCAACTACGAAGTCTATTGTGATGCGCTCCCATTTCCACTCAGGTATAGGCATCTACTGAAGTAGGCCTCCTGGCCTCTGGTACTCATACTTAAGCTGTTGGCAATTTAAACTCCTAGCCACATACTCCACTATGTCTTTCTTCATCCGCCTCTACCAGAAATGCTGCCTCAAGTCACGATACATCTTTGTAGCACCAGGATGAATAGAATACCGTGAACTGTGAGCCTCATCTAGAATCCTCTCCCTCAGGCTATCAACATTGGGGACGCATAGGTGACCCTAAAGCTTCAGCACACCATCCCCGCCAATAGAAACCTCCTTGGCACCACCATGTACCACTGTCTCCCTAAGAGCCACCAAGTGCGGATCATCATATTGCCGAGTCTTTATCTCCCCCAATAATGAAGACTGAGCCACCACATGTGCGAGAACTCGGCTGGGCTCTGAAAGGTCCAACCTCACCAAGCGATTAGCCAAGGACTGAATGTCCAAAGCTAGAGGTATCTCTTCTACCGAAATGAAGGCCAAACTACCCATACTCCCCCGCCTTCCTGCTTAAGGCATCTGCAACTACGTTCGCCTTGCCCGGATGATAAAGAATGGTGATGTCATAATCCTTCAGCAACTCAAGCCACCTACGCTGCCTCAAATTAACATCCCTCTGCTTTAACAAGTGGTGCAAGCTGCGGTGGTCCGTATAAACCTCACAAGGCACCCCATACAAGTAGTGTCTCCAAATCTTAAGAGCATGAACAATCATCGCCAACTCCAAGTCATGCACAGGGTAATTTTTCTCATGAACCTTCAGCTGACGTGAAGCATATGCAATAACTAGCTCCTTCTGCATCAACACACATCCCGAACCAATGCGTGAAGCATCGCAATAAACTGTATACATCCCTGAGCCGGAAGGCAACACTAGAACTGGTGTTGAGGTCAATGTTGTCTTGAGCTTCTGAAAGCTCACCTCACCCTCGTCGGACCATCAAAAGGGGGCATTCTTCTGGGTCAATATAGTCAGAGGAGCTGCGATGGATGAAAAACCATCCACAAATCGGTGATAATAACCTACTAGACCCAAGAAGCTCCTGATCTGTGTAGCTGAAGTAGGGCGTGGCCAACTCTGAATTGACTCAATCTTCTTAGGATCAACCTTGATTCCCTCTTCAGATACCACATGCCCCAAGAATGCAATAGAATCCAACCAAAACTCACACTTGGAGAACTTAGCACACATCTTCTGTTCTCGCAATGTATGGAGCACAACTCTCAAATGCTACTCGTTCCCCCAGGCTATATGAGTAAATCAAAATGTCATCAATGAAGGCGATGACAAAAGAATCAATATAAGGCATGAGCACCCTATTCAACAAGTCCATAAATGTCGCTGGAGCTTTAGTCAGGCCAAAGAACAACACTAGGAACTCATAATGACCATATCTCGTACGAAAAGCAGTCTTCAGAACATCTGAGTCCCGAATCTTCAACTGATGGTACCCTGATCTCAGGTCAATCTTAAAAAACACCCGAGCACCCTACAACTGGTGAACAAATCATCGATACGCGGCAACGGGTACTTGTTATTGATGGTGACCTTGTTCAACTGGCGGTAGTCAATACACATCTGCATTGTCCCATCCTTCTTCTTCACAAATAGCACTGGAGCACCCCAAGGCGATACGCTCAGTCTGATTAACCCCTTAGCCAATAACTCCTCAAGCTGTTCTTTCAATTCCTTCGGAGCCGTATGGTATGGGGGAATATATATAGGCTGAGTGCCTGGAGCTAAGTAAATGCAGAAATCAATGTCACAATCTGGTGGCATGCCTGGAAGGTTTGAAGGGAATACATCAGCAAACTCTCGAACTACCGGCATTGAACGGATCGTCGGGGACTCGGTGGTGGTGTCCCGCACATAGGCAAGATAAGCCAAACAACCTTTCTCGACCATACATCGAGCCTTCAGTAAAGAAATAACCCGACTAGCCGCACTAACTGAGGAACCTCTCCACTCCAATCTCGGCAACTCGGGCATGGCTAGAGTAACAGTCTTCGCATGGAAATCTACAATGGAGGGAGATAGCCAATCTATGCCTAGGATGACCTCAAGGAGGTCTGCTCTGGTCTCGAACCCACAGAATGTAAGCACACATGACTGATATATCCGGTCCACCACCACAGAATCGCCCACAGGAGTGGAAACATAAACAGGAGTACCCAAAGACTCGCGAGGAATTTCCAAGAAATGAGCAAATAGGGTCGATACATAAGAATAAGTGGACCCTGGATCAAATAATACCGATGCATCTCTACCGCAAACTAAAATAATACCAGTGATCATGGCGTCTGAGGCCACTTGATATGATCAGGCCGGAATAGCATAGAATCGAACTGGAGCGTCGGATGACTGGCCTCCACCGGAATGAACAAGAGCTAGCTGGGCTCCCCCTGCCTGGCCTCCACCTCTAGGATGCCCTCTACCAACCTGTCCTCCACCTCTGGGTGGCTGGAATGCCAGTGCTGAACTCATAGGCTGGAAACTCTGATGCACTGCCTTGCCCCAAAGCTTGGGACAAGTCCTCTTAATATGACCTGGATCCCCGCACTCATAACAACCTCTCAGCACCATAGCCTGCTGTCTTGAAGGACCCTGAATAGCTGGAGAACGGTATGAACCCTCTGGAATAGCATTGAAATAAGGAGTGAAAGACCCCTGATGACCAGAATACCCGTCGGAGGAACCCTGAATGGCTAGTGGGCGATAAGAACTCTCCGTCATAGCGCTGAAATAAGGCCTCGTGGGAGCACCTCGAGGAGGTGGTGGGGTGCTGAATATGGGGGCCTACTGGAATGGCCTCTACCGAACTGACCTCTGCCCCTAGCTGGAGCACCTCTAAAATCCCTAGAAATTCTAGATCTCTTATCCTGCTGCCCCTGCTCTCTGCCCCTCGATCGATAACCCTAAAATCGTGCGAGCAATCTCTACCACAATCTGATAAGGAGTCCCCATCTCCAACTCTCGGTCCATGTTGGCCCTAATACCTGAGTGTAACCCAGCTACAAATCTCCGCACTCTCTCTACGTCATTAGGAAGTATCATGATTGCATGACAAGACAACTCAGAAAACCTAGCCTTGTAGTCGATCACTGACATTTGACCCTCCTCCAGCTGCTCAAACTTATATCGCAGCTCTTCCCTCTCAGAGGGTGGAATATATCTGTCCAGGAATAACTGAGTGAACTGCTCCCAAGTGAGGGGAGGAGAATCTGCCGGTCTGCCAAGAATGTAGGACTGCCACCATCAGCGGTCCTGCCCTCTAGTTGAAAAGTAGTGAAGTCAACTCCATGGGACTCTAGTATCCTCATGTTGTGCAGTCTGTCCCTGCACCTATCAATAAAGTCCTGGGCATCCTCATGACGCTCACCTCCGAAGATACGAGGGTGCAGTCTGGTCCACCTATCTAATAACTTCTGCGGATCACCGTCCGCAGCTGGTCTGGGCTCAGGTGGTGCTTCTGCTATTGGCTTAACTCCGCCCACGGGTAGTGTACCCGGGGTCTGATATATTGCTGCTGCGTGACCGACGGCCTGTGCAGTCGAGGTCTGTGCTCCCCCTCCTGCCTGAGATATGGCCGGATCTGCTGGAAATAAACCAGCCTGAGTCATGGTGTCCATGAACCGCATCATATGCCCATGACCTCCTGAAATCCTGGCGCTGTCATAAAGTCCAAAGGGGCAGGATCTTCTGCGGGCTCCTCGCCATGCTCCTCAGTGATGGGATCCTCTACTGGATCTGCTGGGGGGTGTAAGTGGTACCGCTCTGGGACGCCCTTGTCCCCTACCTCGGGCCAGTGCTCTCCCCCAGCCTCTGTCACGGCCTCGGATGATGGGGGTAGCGGCCCCTCCCGGGTCCAGAACATCGGCTGCATGCGTCCTCACCATCTGTGAGAGAATAGAAGAGTGATATTTAGTATACCATCAACTGCACGATAGAAGATGAATAAAGAGAGATTTCCTAGCACCCTATAGCCTCCCGAAGATAAATACAGATGTCTCTGTACCGATCCGCAAGACTCTATTGGGTTTGCCCGTAACTTGTGAGACCTACGTGAACCTGGAGCTCTGATACCATGTTTTCACGACCCGGATCCTAACCCAGGCCGCGATGGCGCCCAACACCGCAGTCAGGCAAGCCAACCATTATCTACTAGTGAGTTTCATGTAGTTTACCAAAAACATTTTTCAACACATGCTTAACTTAGTTTTGAGATATTTAGTAGAAACGGATAACTTAGGCAACTATATGCAAAATAAATAATCATGAAGTCATAATTAATGATTACATCCCAAAAATAAAGTCTACTAGCGTGTGTGCCAGGAACTAGTGTCACAAGTCTACAGGCATATAGTAGAATGATATCAAAAGAATAAAGTATGTCCTACTGTCTGAGTAAGTGTAGACGGAAATGGCAAAATAATAGCTCCAACGTGCTGCTGGAAGTCGCCAAAAGAAGCAGCTCACCGTGGAGTCTAGACCAGGTGTATATATCAGGGACGAACTCCGGCTGATACCCAAATACACCTGCCTCAGAACCTGTACAATTAAGTACAGAGCGTAGCATGAGTACATAAACAATATGTACCCAGTAAGTATCCCGCCTAATCTCGAAGAAGTAGTGACGAGAGGTCTACGTGACACTTACTAGGATCAAAATAATATGTTTTAAAAGTAAGGCTAAGCAGGGATGGCAATCATGAATAATAATGAAGACATGAACATCAAATATCCTTTACAATTACCCTTACGTGTCAAGTTCTCTAGCATACAAATTGCCTAGTTTTTATTTTTCATGGTATTTAATAGATACGTAATCACAGAACACCCAACGTCTAACAAACACATAACATGCTGTGAACGTACGGCTGACACAACGCGAAAATAAATGTGCACTGCCAAAGGGTCGAACGGCTCGAACCATATATGCATCTATTACACCGCTCACGAATCGAACATGTGACGCGGTTGACATAATAGTAGGGCTACCCCGCTCGCGAATCATACATGCAACGCAAGTTCCCATATATATACACATAATTAACAGGAAATCAAGAAAAATCAGTAGAGAATACACTTACAGAGAAGGTTTCAATATTATAAATTTTAGAACGTAACCTCCTAGATGTCCACTAAATAATTCAAGGATATTAGGCAACCTAAGTTAACATTTAAGATTATATTTACGGCACATAAATCATGCTTGTGAAATCCTAAACTCCCCGACATAACATAATAGTAGCTACGCATGGATTTCTCGTCACTTTGTGCGTGCGTAGCTCCCCACAAATAAAGACATGCAATTTATTATATTCACCTATAGGGACAATTCCCTCTAAAGGTTAGAAAGGAGACTTACCTTGTGCCAAGCCTACTTTCCGAGTCAAGAACGCGCCCGAAACTCCAAATTCGTCACCCAAGAACTCGAAGCTATCCAAACATCACATTAACAAGTAAATCTATGCTCAAAATTCCCAAATTATACTACTTAAATGGTCATTTCAACCCAATTTGGAAAATCCTAAAATACACTCCCGGGCCCACATGCTCAGATTCCTAAAATTTTCGGAGGAAGTACTTACCCATAGCCTAAGTATCAATATTATATAGTTTTTGTATGATTCCTTAACAAGTTTCTTGGAAATTTCCCATTTTCATCAAAACCCTAGGTTTTACTCTAAACCCATGATTTCCACTAATTTGATGTGTTAATCTACCTAAGAATTCAAGTATTAAGCTAAATTTATAGTAGGAATTACGTACCTTACAGTAGCTAGGTCGAAACCTTCCTTGCATGCTCTCAAAATCACCCAAATATGATGAATCGTGTTCAAAAATGGCTAAGTCCCGTATTTAAAAATGAAGCTCACTGTCTACAGGATTTTCGCACCTGTGGTCTCGCATCTGCGGAGAAGGGGAAGGGGGCCTGGCTTCACACCTGCGGCTCCGCTTCTGCGAAAAGGAGTCTGCATCTGCAAAAATGGGCAGCTCCCTCAAGAGTCTCACCTGCGACTTTCCCTCCGCAGGTGCGGTCGCACCAGATCTGGTGCACCATCAGTCATCTAAGGCTGGTTTTTGCCTCGCTTGATGTCCGAATGGCATATGGGCCCACCCGAGACCCCGTCCAAATATACCAACAAGTCCTAAATCATAATACGGACTCGCTCGAGACTTCGGAACGTCCGGAACAACATTAAATCTAAAAATCATACCCCAAAACCTACTGGATCAAACTTTAGAACTTTAAGTTCTTGAATTCGCTTACAACACGCCGAATATACCTATACTACTTGGAATGACACCAAATTTTGTGAGCTGGTCATAAATGACATAACAGAACTATCACCAGTCTTGGAATTTCGTTTGGACCTCGATAACATAAAAACACGTTCCCACCTCAATTTCAATTTAAAGAAATTCTTATTTCACTATCTGGCGCCGAAACACTCCCGGGTCATCCAAAACCCGCTCCGAACACACGCCTAAGTCTAGAATCATCATACGAACCTATCGGAACTTTTGAATCTCGATTCCGGGATTGTTTACTAAAAAATGTTGACTGAAGTCAAACTTGGCCTTTAAGGCCAACCTTAAGGAACTAAGTGTTCCTATACCACTCCAAACTCCTCCAAACCTCGAACTACCCGTCCCTGCAAGTCATAAATCAGTAAAAGCAACTACGGGAAGTCTCATTTAGGGGCACGGGGTCCTAGAACACAAAACGACCAATCAAGTCGTTACAAAGTTTGTACGAGGTTATGAGATGTGTTGGTAGGTTTGGTTGAGGTACCAAGGGCCTCGGGTGAGTTTCGGGTGGTTAACGGACCATTTTTGGCTTTTGGAGAAGGGCTGATAGCTGCTGGTGTTTTTCTTCTGGTTTTCTTTTACGCGATCGCAGGAGTATGTTCGCGATCGCGCATTCTTAATTGGGGTGGAGGTGAAGTTGTTATATGCGATCGCAGAGTTTGGGTCGCATTCGCTTCACATGTGAGGTAGTGCTTCGCAAACGCGTGACTAGTTTTACGTTCGCGTAGGGTATTATAGCTGATGAAGAGCGGAGGCGATTGCTTTACGAGATCGAGTGAGACAGGCTGTGATCACATAGGTTTGTGTAGCAGTGGTTCGCGAATGCATGGGGATTTCCGCGTTCGCATAGAGTAATTTTTGTGGGGCAGCCAATTTGTGCTTTGCGATCGCGAACCTATTTCCGCGACCGAGATGAAGGCTTAACTGGGCAGATTTTTAAAGGCTCAAAACGAGGGTTTGAGGCTATAATTCCAAAATTCATTAGAGAGCTCTGGAGAGGGTGATTTTAGAGAGGATTTTCATAGGAGTGATTGGGCTAAGTGTTCTTCACTTAATTTTGGTCCAGTTCCATGATTGTGCCTTGATTTTTATCATCTAAATTGGGAATTTAAGGTGAAAATTAGGAGAAAAATGGAGAGGAATTGGAGAGTTTACTTTGGGGTTTTGTATGGCCATTTGATGTCGAATTTTGATGAATTTGATATAGGTATACTCGTGAGGAATAAGGATTCTAGTTTTGTAATTTTTGTCGTATTCCGAGACGTGGGCCTGGGGGTCGGGTTTGGCCAAATTCGGGATTTGTGATGTAATTTGATAATTTTGACATGGGCTTCGTTCCTCTAACATCTATTAATGATATGATACTTATTTTGGATAGATTCATCCAAGCAAACCAACAATAAGCAAAAATTAAAATAAAATTCAGATCACTAACCTGAGCCAGCTGCTGTAGTGGCTTGCATGTACTTCTTGTCTTGAATTTACCTAGCAGCACAAATGTCCATGAGCTAGTCTCTATTGTTCCTAACTCGGCTACAACATACCTGTCAAAATCTAATTGCAAGAAAAACCGGAGATCTCCAAATATGAAAACTCTCCAGTAATTATAGTATTCAATTTAAGTCCTACCACCTCCATTATCATACAGTTCCAAAGTATTTTGCATTATTTTCGTAGCCCAAAACTCATTCCCCCTATGAGTTATATATGCTTTGGATGGAAAGGAAGTGTATTGGCTGATGGTACCATATAACTCATCCATGAGGTAACTTTACTTCTTCTGCACGTATCATGAGGTAACCTTGCTCTCAAATCTCTCTACCAAAAAATTTAATTCAGGTAGCAAGCTGATTCCAAGTATCTAAGAGAATGCAAGAGCAAGGAAACCTTATCACACCTGCGTAAGAAGTGCCATCCAATTTATAATTTTTTAAAATGGACAAGACGAGTCACATGATGCCATTAGACAACAAGGAGGAACTTCTTCTCATGCAACATCAACCAACACACTTTGATTGTGATGAAAGAAGAAACCGAGGAACTTGCTTTTAGTAGAATGTGGATAACCAATCAAAGAGATTCCTGCAAAAGGAATAAGAACTTAAGCATAATTTTTTCTGATTTGAGGCAAATCACTAATAGAATATCATGCTTGAGACCAACATATGATATCAATTTTAATCTTAATAAAGCATTACGTGATACTTTCTTAATGGTTTTAGTAAATATATCAATAGCCATGGCTGACCAAGCAAACCAACAATAAGCAAAAATTAAAGTAAACTTCCTATCACTAACCCGAGCCATCATCTGTAGTGGTTGTCATGTACTTATTGTCTTGAATATACCTAGCAGCACAAACATCCATGAGCTAGTCTCTATTGTACCTGGATCGGCTACAACATATCCGTCAAAATCTAATTGCAAGAAAAACCCAAGATCTCCAAATCTGAAACCTCTCAAGTAATCACAGTTTTCACTTTAAGTCCTAACACCTCCATTGTCATACATTTCCAAATTACTTTGCATTATTTTCAAAGCCAAAAACTCATTCCCCCTATGAATTATATTAGATTTGGATTGAAAGGAAGTGTATTGGCTGATGATACCATATGACTCATCCATCTATACAAAAAGTTAATTGGATGTTACTTCTTTTACACGTATCATAAAGTAACCTTGCTCTCGAATTCTCTCAACCAAAAAATTTAATTCAGGTAGCAAGTTGAATCAAATTATCTAAGATAATGCAAGAGTAAGGCAACCTTATCACACCGCGAAAGAAGTGATATCCAATTTATAATTTTTTTAAAACGGACAAGACGAGTCACATGATACCATTAGACAACACGGAGGAACTTCCTCTCAGGAAACATCAACAAACACACTTTGATTGTGATGAAAGAAGAAACCGAGGAACTTGCTTTTAATAGAATGTGGATAACTAATCAAAGAGATGCCTGCAAAAGGAATAAGCGCTGAAGCATAATTTTTTCTGATATGAAGCAAATCATCTGATGGAATATCATGCTTGAGACCAGCATATGATATACTATTCTAATTCATAGTAAAGAAATATGTGATACTTTCTTAATAGTTTTAGTGAAGATATCAATAGCCATGGCCGGCAGATTAAACCAACAATAAGAAAAAATTAAAGTAAAGTTCTTATCATCACTTGATCCACCAGCTGTAGTGGCTTGCCTATACTTCTTGTCTTGAATATACCTGGCAACACAAACTTCCATAATTATCTAAGATAATGCAAGAGCACGATAACCTTATCACACATGCATAAAAAGTGACATCCAATTTATAATTTTTTAAAAATGGACAAGACGAGTCACATGATGCCATTAGACAACATAGAGAAAATTACTCTTATGCAACATCAACCAACACACTTCTGTTTTGATAAAAGAATAAATATAGGATCTTGCTTTTAGTAGAATGTGGATAACCAATCAAAGAAATGCCTGCAAAAGGTATAAGAACTTAAGCATAATTGTTTATTGATTTGTGGCAAATCACTGATGGAATATCATGCTTGAGACCAACATATGATATCAATTTTAATTCTTAATAAAGAATTATGTGATACTTTCTTAATGGTTTTAGTAAATATAACAATAACCATGGCCGACCAAGAAAACCAACAATAAGCAAAAATTAATGTAAAATTCAGATCACTAACCTGAGCCAGCAGCTGTAGTGGCTCTCATGTACTTCGTGTCTTGAATATACCTAGCAGCACAAACGTCCATGAGCTAGTCTCTATTGTTCCTGGCTCGGCTACAAAATACCCGTCAAAATCCAATTGCAAGAAAAACCCGAGATCTCCAAATTTGAAACCTCTCAAGTAATCATAGTTTTCACTTTAAGTCCTACCACCTCCATTGTCATACAGTTCCCAAGTAGTTTGCATTATTTTCAAAGCCCAAAAATCATTCCCCCTATGAATTATATATGATTTGGATGGAAAGGAAGTGCATTGGCTGATGATACCATATAACTAATCCATCTCTAGAAAAGTTAATTGGATGTTACTTCTTCTACACGTATCATAAAGTAACAATGCTCTCGAATTCTCTCTACCAAAAAATTTAATTCAGGTAGCAAGTTGATTCAAATTATCTAAGAGAATGCAAGAGTAAGACAACCTTATCGCACCTGCGTAAGAAGTGACATCCAATTTACAATTTTTTTAAAATGGACATGACGAGTCACATGATGCCATTAGACAACACGGAGGAACTTCCTCTCATGCAAAATCAACCAACACACTTTGATTGTGGTGAAAGAAGAAACCAAGGAACTTGCTTTTAGTAGAATGTGGATAACTAATCAAAGTGATGCCTGCAAAAGGAATAAGAGCTGAAGCATAATTTTTTCTGATATGAAGCAAATCATCTGATGGAATAACATGCTTGAGACCAACATATGATATACTATTCTAATTCATAATAAAGCAATATATGATACTTTCTTAATGATTTTAGTGAAGATAGCAATAGCCATGGCCAGCAGCGCAAACCAACAATAAGCAAAAATTAAAGTAAAGTTCATATCATGACTTGAACCACCAGCTGTAATGGCTTGCCTATACTTCTTGCCTTTAATATACCTAGCAACACAAACTTCCATAATTATCTAAGAGAATGCAAGAGCACGGCAACCTTATCATACATGCATAAAAAGTGACATCCAATTGATAAATTTTTTTTCAAAATGGACAAGACGAGTCACATGATGGCATAAGACAACATAGAGGAACTTACTCTCATGCAACATTAACCAACACACTTATGTTTTGATGAAATAAGAAACAAAGGAGCTTGCTTTTAGTAGAATGTGGATAAACAATAAAAGAGATGCCTGCAAAAGGAATAAGAACTTGAGCATAATGTTATCTGATTTGAGGCAAATCCCTGATAGAATATCATGCTTGAGACCAGCATATGATATATGATTTTAATTCTTAATAAACCATTATGTGTTAGTTTCTTAATAGTTTTAGTAAAGATAGTAATAGCCATGGCCGGTCAAGCAAACCAACAATAAGCAAAAACTAAAGTAAAATTCAGATCAGTAACCTGAGGCAGCAGCTGTAGTGGCTCTCATGTACTTCTTGTCTTGAATATACCTAGCAGCACAAATGTCCATGAGCTAGTCCCTATTGTTCCTGGATCGGCTACAACATACCCTTCAAAATCCAATTCCAAGAAAAACCCGAGATTTCCAAATCTGAAACCTATCAAGTAATCATAGTTTTCACTTTAAGTCCTACCACTTCCACTATCATACAGTTAAAAAGTGTTGTGCATTATTTTCAAAGCATTAAACTCAATACACTTATGAATTATATATGCTTTGGATGGAAAGGAAGTGTATTGGATGATGGTACCATATGACTCATCCATCTCTAAAAAAACTGAATTGGACGTTACTTCTTCTGCACGTATCATGAGGTAACCTTGCTCTTTAATTCTCTCTACCAAAAAATTTAATTCAAGTAGCAAGCTGAATCAAATTATCTAAGACATTGCAAGAGTAAGGAAACTTTATCACACCTGCTTATGAAGTTACATCCAATTTTTAAAAAAAAATTAAAATGGACAAGACGAGTCACATGATGCCATTAGAAAACAGGGAGGAACTTCCTCTCATGCAACATCAACCAACACACTTCAATTGTGATAAAATAAAAAACCGAGGAACTTGCTTTTAGTAGAATGTGGATAACCAACCAAAGAGATGCCTACAAAAGGAATAAGAGCTGAGGCATAATTTTTTCTGATATGAAGCAAATCATCTAATGGAATATCATGCTTGAGACCAGCATATGATATACTATTCTAATTTAATAAAGAAATATGTGATACTTTCTTAATGGTTTTATTTAAGATAGCAATAGCCATGGCCAGCCAAGCAAACCAACATTAAGAAAAAATTAAAGTAAAATTCAGATCATTGACCTGAGCCACCAGCTACAGTGGCTTGCCTATACTTCTTGTCTTGAATATACCTAGCAACACAAACGTCTATAATAATCTAACAGAATGCAAGAGCATGGAAACCTTATCACACGTGTGTAAGAAGTGACATCCAATTTATAATTTTTTTAAAATGGACAAGACGAGTTACATGATGCCATTAGACAACATAGAGGAACTTACTCTCCTACAATATCAACCAACACATTTCTGTTGTGATGAAAGAAGAAACAGAGGAGCTTGCTTTTAGTAGAATGTGGATAACCAATCAAAGAGATGCCTGTAAAAGGAATAAGAACTTAAGCATAATTGTTTCTAATTTGAAGCAAATCATTTGATGGAATATCATGCTTGAGACTAGCATATGATATACAATTTTAATTCTTAATAAAGCATTATGTGATACTTTCTTAATGGTTTTAGTAAATATAGGAATAGCCATGGTCATCCAAGAAAACCAACTATAAGCAAAAATAAAAGTAAAATTTAGATCACTAACCTGAGGCAGCAGTTGTAGTGGCTTGCATGTACTTCTTGTTTTGAATATGATTAGCAGTACAAACGTCCATGAGCTAGTCTCTATTGTTCCTGTCCCAACTACAACATACCCGTCAAAATCCAATTGCAAGAAAAACCCGAGATCTCCAAATCTGAAACCTCTCCAGTAATCATAGTATTCACTTCAAGTCCTACCACCTCTATTGTCATATAGTTCCAAAGTATTTATTATTATTTTCCTAGACTAAAACTTATTCCCCTTATGAATTATATATGCTTTGGATGGAAAGAAGTGTATTGGCTGATGGTACCATATGACTCATCCATCTCTAGAAAAAGAGAATCGGATGTTACTTCTTCTGCACGTATCATGAGGTAACCTTGCTCTCGAATTTTCTCTACCAAAAAATTTAGTTCAAGTAGCAAGCTGAATCAAAGTATGTAAGAGAATGCAAGAGCAAGACACCTGCGTAAGAAGTGACATCCAGTTTACATTTTTTTTAAAATGGACAAGACCAGTCACATGATGCCATTAGACAACACGGAGGAATTTCCTCTTATGAAACATCAGCCAACACACTTCGATTGTGACGAAAGAAGAAACCGAGAAACTTGCTTTTAGTAGAATGTGGATAACCAATCAAAGAAATGCCTGCAAAAGGAATAAGAACTTAAGCTTAATTTTTCTGATTTGAGGCAAATCACCGGTAGAATATCATGCTTGAGACCAACATATGATATACAATTTTAATTCTTAATAAATCAATATGTGATACTTTATTAATGGTTTTAGTAAAGATAGCAATAGCCATGGCCGACCAAGAAAACCAACAATGAGCAAAAACTAAAGTAAAATTCAGATCACTAACCTGAGCCATCAGTTGTAGGGGCTCTCATGTACTTCTTGTCTTGAATATACCTATCAGTACAAACGTCCATGAGCTAGTCTCTATTGTTCCTAGCTCGGCTACAACATACCCGTCAAAATCCAATTTCAAGAAAAACCCGGTATCTCCAAATTTGAAACCTCTCCAATAATCATAGTTTTCACTTTAAGTCCTACCACCTCCACTGCCATACAGTTCCAAAGTACTTTGCATTATCTCCAAGCCCTAAACTCATTCCCCCTATGAATTATATATGCTTTTGATGGAAAGAAAGCGTATTGGCTGATGGTACCATATGACTCATCCATCTCTAGAAAAAGTGAATTGGGTGTTACTTCTTCTGCACGTATAATGAGGTAACCTTGCTCTCGAATTATCTCTACCAAAAAATATAATTCAGGTAGCAAGCTGAATATAAGCATCTAAGAGAATGCAAGAGCAAGGCAACCTTATCACACCTGCGTAAGAAGTGACATCCAATTTACCATTTTTTTATAAAATGGATAAGACGAGTCACATTATGCCATTAGACAACATGGACGAACTTCCTCTCATGCAACTTCAACCAACACACTTCGAATGTGATGAAAGAAGAAACCGAGGAACTTGCTTTTAGTAGAATGTGGATAACCAATCAAAAAGATTCTTGTAAAATGATTAAGAGCTGAAGCATAATTTTTTCTCATAAGAAGTAAATCATCTGATGGAAAATCATGCTTGAGAACACCATATGATAGACTATTCTAATTCTTAATAAACAAATATGTGATACTTTCTTAATGGTTTTAGTGAAAATAGCAATAGCCATGACCAGCAAAGAAAACCAACATTAAGCGAAAATTCAAGTAAAATTCATATCACTGACCTTAGCCACCAACTATAGTGGCTTGCCTATACATCTTGTCTTCAATATACCTAGCAGCACAAACGTCCATAATTATCTAACAGAATGCAAGAGCAAGTTAACCTTATCATTCCTGCGTAAGAAGTGACATCCAATTTATAATTTTTTTAAAATGAAGAACACGAGTTACATGATGCCATTAGACAACATAGAGGAACTTACTCTCATGCAAAATCAACCAACACACTTAGATTTTTATGAAAGAAGAAACCGAGGAACTTGATTTTAGTAGAATGTGGATAACCAATCAAAGAGATTCCTACAAAAGGAATAAGAACTGAAGCATAAATTTTTCAGATATTAAGCAAATCATCAGATGGAATATCATGCTTGAGACCATCATATGATATACTATTATAATTCTTAATAAATAAATATTTGATACTTTCTTTATGGTTTTAGTAAAGTTAGCAATAACCATTGCCAACCAAGCAAACCAACAATAAGCAAAAATTAAAGTAAAATGCAGATAACTAACCTGAGCCAGCAGCTGTAGTGGCTTGCCTATACTTTTTGTCTTGAATATACCTAGGATCACAAACATACATAATTATCTAAGAGAATTCATGAATAAGACAACCTTATTATACCAGCGTAAGAAGTGACATCCAATTTACATTTTTTTTTAAATGGGCAAGGCGAGTCACATGATGCCATTAGACAACACAGAGGAACTTACTCTCCTGCAATAACAACCAACACATTTCTGTTGTGATGAGAGAATAAACAGAGGAGCTTGCTTTTAGTAGAATGTGGAGAACCAATCAAAGATATGCCGGCAAAAGGAATAAGAACTTAAGCATAATTGTTTCTGATTTGAGGCAAATCATTTGATGGAATATCATGCTTGAGACCAGCATATGATATACAATTTTAATTCTTAATAAAGCATTATGTGATACTTTCTTAATAGTTTTAGTAAAGATAGGAATAGCCATGGCCATCCAAGCAAACCAATAATAAGCAAAAATAAAAGTAAAATTTAGATCACTAACCTGAGCCAGCAGTTGTAGTGGCTTGCATGTGCTTCTTGTCTTGAATATACCTAGCAGTACAAACGTCCATGAGCTAGTCTCTATTGTTCCTGGCTCGGCTACAACATACCCGTCAAAATCCAATTGCAAGAAAAACCTGAGATCTCCAAATCTGAAACCTCTCCAGTAATCATAGTATTCACTTCAAGTCCTACCACCTCCATTGTCATACAGTTCCAAAGTATTTTTTATTTTTTTCGTAGCCCAAAACTCATTCCCCCTATGAATTATATATGTTTTGGATGGAAAGAACTGTATTGGCTGATGGTACTATATAACTCATCCATCTCTAGAAAAAAGGGAATTGGATGTTACTTCTTCTACACGTATCATGAGGTAACCTTGCTCTCGAATTTTCTCTACCAAAAAATTTAATTCAAGTAGCAAGCTGAATCAAAGTATGTAAGAGAATGAAAGAGAAAGGCAACCTTATCACACCTGCATAAGAAGTGACATCCAGTTTACATTTTTTTTAAAATGGACAAGACCAGTCACATGATGCCATTAGACAACACGAAGGAATTTCCTCTCATGCAACATCAGCCAACACACTTCGATTGTGATGAAAGAAGAAACCAAGAAACTTGCTTTTAGTATAATGTGGATAACCAATCAAAGAAATGCCTAGAAAAGGAATAAGAACTTAAGCTTAATTTTTTATGATTTGAGGCAAAGCACCGATAGAATATCATGCTTGAGACCAGCATATGATATTCGATTTTAATTCTTAATAAAGCATTATGTGATACTTTCTTAATGTTTTTAGTAAAGATAACAATAACCATGGCCGACCAAGCAAACCAACAATAAGCAAAAACTAAAGTAAAATTCAGATCACTAACCTGAGCCAGCAGTTGTAGTAGCTCTCATGTACTTCTTGTCTTGAATATACCTAGCAGTACAAATGTCCATGAGCTAGTCTCTATTGTTCCTGGCTCGGCTACAACATACCAGTCAAAATCCAATTTCAAGAAAAATTCGATATCTCCAAATTTGAAACCTCTCCAATAATCATAGTTTTCACTTTAAGTCCTACCACCTCCACTGCCATATAGTTCCAAAGTACTTTGCATTATTTCCAAGCCCTAAATTCATTCCTCCTATGAATTATATATGCTTTGGATGGAAAGGAAGTATATTGTCTGATGGTACCATATGACTCATCCATCTCTAGAAAAAGTGAATTGGGTGTTATTTCTTCTGCACGTATCATGAGGTAACCTTGCTCTAGAACTATGTCTACCAAAAAATTTAATTCAGGTAGCAAGCTGAATATAAGCATCTAAGAGAATGAAAGAGCAAGGCAACCTTATCACACCTGCGTAAGAAGTGACATCCAATTTACAATTTTTTAAAAATGGATAAGACGAGTCACATGATGCCATTAAACAACATAGAGGAACTTACTCTCATGCAACATCAACCAACATACTTCTGTATGATGAAAGAACAAACAAAGGAGATTGCTTTCAGTAGAATGTGGATAACCAATCAAAGAGATGCCTACAAAAGGAATAAGAACTTAAGCATAATTATTTCTGATTTGAGGCAAACACTACTAAAAATTCGGGAAAAACGACCACAAAAAGCGACCAAAGTTGGTCCCTAAACAGTGGAAAGTGACCAAAATGCGACCAAACATGCTTGGTCGCTATTTTGCTGGTCCCTTTTCTATAGAGACCAAAGTTGGTCGCTAATTAGCGATCAACTTTGGTCTCTATGATAAATTGACCGAATATTCCGGGTATCAAAAAAAGAGACCAACTTTGGTCGTTATATTATTTTAATAATATAAATTTAGCGACCAAATTTGGTCTCTATTTTTAAATTACGTATTTATTTATTTATTATTATACAAAATATAGAGACCAACTTTGGTCTGGAAATAAAATATAATATTTTAAAATCTGGAAAATAGCGACCACAGTTGGTCGTTATTTTATTAATTTATTTAATTTGTTTTAAACAGAAGCGACAACAATTGGTCGTTAATTTCCAGAAAAAATAATTTTTTTTACTAATTTATTTAATTTGTTTTAAACCAAAGCGATCACAATTGGTCGCTAATTTCCAGAAAAAATATTTTTTTAATATTTTAGTAGAGACCAACTTTGGTCGCTTTTCTTGGTTTTATTTTGGCAGAAACTGCCTATTTTGGCAGCCACACGACCTGCCAGCATACCAAATCCTATTACAACAACAAAAACAACAACAACAATACTAACACAACAACAACAACAACAGTAGTAACACAATAACAATACGAACTAACAACACAACGACAACATTAAAACCAATATTAAAACCAACAACGTATAAAGTTCAATACATTAAAACCAACAACGTATAAAGTTCAATAAAACTAACACATTTAACTAACAAAACTAAGTTAACACTTATTACAAGCCCATTCCAAACCGGACCAAAGTTCTATTGTCTAGTTCAAAGTATATAAGAGTACTCAATGACTGTTTCATTCTATATCATTATCATCACTGTCTGATGAATCTTCATTATCAAGACGGTAATGAGAAGGGTCATTTCGTGGTGGACGAGAAGAACGATCACGGGGAGGATGGGAGGAACTAACACGGGGAAGACGGAAGGAACGCTCACGTTCAAGTTGAGCCTCTGGCGATGGCTCGCGAGACCGGGGAATCGGAAAAGCTCCAGAAGCTAGGAGAGATTTAAGCTGAGCTTGCATACCTTCGTACTGAGCTTGCATGCCTTGGTACTGAGCTTGCATGCTAACGTACTGAGCATCTCTAAGCCTTTCTCGTTCCTTGGATGCTTCTAGCTCGCTTATGAGCTTTGTCATAGTCTCCCGCATAGTGGAGAGGCTCTCCCCATCAAGTTGCTCGGCTTGCCAGGAAGTTCCTATTCCTTGCATTCCGCAGTGATAGCGGTGGAACTTCTTATTAGGAAGCCCGTATACCTTCCCATATTTTGCACCGCCATCCGCCTGCATCCATAGTCTTTCTGCATCCTCCTCCGAAATATGGATTGGCTCGCCCGGCTCATTAGGTGGATGACAGTGTATGAATTCCTCCATGTCAACTCTGAAGCGATCCTATAAGAAAATTTTTATTTAATTAGTATTTGAAAGATTATATTAGAGTATATCAGAATACTTAATGAAAAGAGAAAACTTACATGTACAGTCGATGATCGGTCGTCGACCCACCTTTCTGGATCAGTCTCTTTCTTTTTCTTGACAATATGAGTCTCCTTGAATAACTCATCTTGCTTCATTGGATGACCCAGCTTCTTTTCCTGAAAATTCATAAATTAAAAGTTAATAAACAGAATAGATATACTTTAAAAATTAAAATAAATGAACTTCAGCTCAAGTTTTGTCTTTGTAACTGGGGAACTTCAGCATACGGGGCTGAAGTTTTGTCTTTGTAACTGGGGAACTTCAGTCCCGTATGCTAAAGTACCCGGGTTACAAAGACAAAACTTCAGCATAATGGGGCTGAAGTTCCCCAGTTTACAAAGACTAAACTTCAGCTCTAGAGCTGAAGTTTTGTCTTTGTAATTGTCTTTATAACTTGGGAACTTTAGCTCTAAAGCTGAAGTTTTGTAACTGGGGAACTCCAGCATACGGGGCTGAAGTTCTGCAGTTATAAAAATAAAAACTTCAGCATACGAGGCTGAAGTTCCTCCAGTTACACTGGGGAACTTCAGCTCAAGTTTTGTCTTTGTAACTGGGGAACTTCAGCATACGGGGCTGAAGTTCCCCAGTTATAAAGACAAAACTTCAGCATTGGGGCTGAAGTTCCCCAGTTTACAAAGAAAAAATTTCAGCTCTAGAGCTGAAGTTCTCTAGAGCTTAAGTTTTGTCTTTGTAATTGTCTTTATAACTTGGGAACTTCAACTCTAAAGCTGAAGTTTGTAACTGGGAAACTTCAGATCTAGAGCTGAAGTTTTGTCTTTGTAACTAGGGAACTTCAGCATACGGGGTTGAAGTTCTCCAGTTATAAAAACAAAAACTTCAGTATAATTGGGGAACTTCAGCTCAAGTTTTGTCTTTGTAACTGGGGAACTTCAGCATACAGGGCTAAAGTTCTCCACTTATAAAGACAAAAACTTCAGCATACGGGGCTGAAGTTCCCCAGTTACACTGGGGGACATCAGCTCTAGAGCTGAAGTTTTGTCTTTGTAACTGGGGAACTTCAGCATACGGGGCTGAAGTTCCCCAGTTTACAAAGACAAAACTTCAGCTCTAGAGTTGAAGTTCTCTAGAGTTGAAGTTTTGTCTTTGTAATTGTCTTTATAACATGGGAACTTCAGCTCTAAAGCTGAAGTTTGTAACTGGAAAACTTCAGCTCTCTTTGTAACTGGAGAACTTCAGCTCAAGTTTTGTCTTTGTAACTGGGGAACTTCAGCATACGGGGCTGAAGTTCCCCAGTTATAAAGACAAAAACTTCAGCATACGGGGCTGAAGTTCCCCAGTTACAC